>JAWWMK010029830.1:0-14432 GCA_035047105.1 Galeopsomyia nigrocyanea
TTCAAAGGGTGATAACTTGGGCTGAACATCATCAAACTAATCGTGCGAGGCATCATTTTAAAGGGTAAACGGTCAGCTTTCAAATGAAGCCACGTACGTTAAAAAATTCGCTCGCGGTAGAAAGTTATGGCTGTTTAAAATCTTAGTGGCGGTATTAGGTTCTCGTACCTCATATTTAACCGAATAGCCGTGCTATTATCGTACAAACAACACGAGACCCCAGGGAATAACATATAACACAGTATATCGAGGAGGGGAGAAGTTGCGCTCTCGCGCGAAGGGTAATTGGGGTAAATAATGCGCCGAATCGTCGTCGTCGTCGTCGTCGTCGTCGCATCGAAGAGTATGAGAGTATATATCGCGTCGAGGGAGAACAGGAGGCGCGAAAGGGGTAAATAAGCCGATTAGCTAATTGGCCTTATCATAAATAGGGATCGGACGCTTCTAAGCGTTCTCTAACTGATTCTAATTATGCGGCTTATATATCTTAGGCGCTTTTAATGCCAGCTTTGGCTTTTATACTTTTTACACCTGCTAATTCCGAGCTCGGAATTTAATTTATCGGAAATCGGGATTCTTTTTTTCTTTGGCGGCTTAACTGAGATTTTACGCAAGTTGATGTTTTGGTTTGTGTATGCGATTGAAGAGTGGATTAAATGTCAAATTACTTTGATATTTTACTCGTTGTCGAGAATCGCCATATAATATGTTTACATAATAAAGAGCTTAAATAAAATTACATAATTGATATCAATAAATTCTTTATTGTTTTAAAGAACGTTAAAGTATACATTTACATTTCAACGCGTATAATACTCAAATTGATTATACGGCGCTTTTCAAAGAGTATTATTTGCTCGGCAGTAAAGACAGGAGAACGACAGTAAAACATAAAGATGAATCAATTGAACTGCAGACACGGCATTCGTACATTTTTTTCCCTGTCGATTCAGTTTATAACAGCAGGCAAGTGCCAAGAATAAAAAGACAGTCGATCAAAGTAGAATGTGTGTGCTTTTATGACGTTTCGCGTGTGTAACGGCTTCTCGTCGAGTGGATGGTGGCGCGAGGAACGTAAGCTTTTTTTTTACACGCCACGCAAACTTTCAATGCTCCATTTTACGTATTTTTATTTTCGTGCGCAGTAAATGTTTCAGTTAAAAGTCGTGCAATTTCGCGAAAAATTTCCAACGCGAACAAATACGCAAAAAAGGTTGCTCGTTTCATCGCGGCGTAGAGAAAGAAAAATAAAACTTTCGTCCTCGATAAATAAAAATCCATCGATCGTTCGGCAAACGTAGGATCACGATTTTTAATCATTCACGGGCAATAAAATATGACAAACTCGCGCTCGCGCGCGTTAGTCTCATTTCAATATAGACAGTGCATTGAATTAGTGTTAGTTCCTGTGAATTCGCTACCTGGCACGTCGAATCAATTTTTCAAGCTCGCCGATTGAAACGCACATTTGGCAGCGTTTCGAACGTTTCTTCTCTTTTTTTTTGTTGTTGGCTGATTTCCAAAAAAATTTTTTCGACCTCTCCGACCGCATTCCAACGGTATAGAGGTTCATATTCATCGGACACGCTAAATTTCCGCGACTCGTATAATCCTGCGGAGATATAAAACCGGGAGTAACGAGCAATTAGCTTTCTCTCTCTCTCTCTCTCTCTCGCGAAAGAAAGAGAAGAATCGAGTGTAACAAACGCTAATTTTCCGGCCTTGTCTGCGGTTGGCGGTCTTAAAGGAAGACCCACAGCTGCGACTACGACGCGACGGCCAAAGTCAAGAGAACGAATGAATAACAGTTGAGTGAACTCGTTTCTTTTCGTTGAGAGCGAGAACTTTAACTTTCTCTCTCTTTCTTCTGTTACCCTTCGCATAAGTAATCTCTCGATGCGGTCAATGCCTCGCTTGCGAGCGACCGTCACTATGAATTAACGTCCGCGACCCTTTGTGGCTGTTGAATCTCATTGGTAATGCGATACGGTACACTTTTGAAGAAAAAAAAAATGTCTTACGTCGTGCAGAGACACGCGATACGTAGATTTTGAAAAGATTCATGTTCAGAGAAAGCAATGTATTTTCATAAGAAATTGTTAAATCCTATGTAAACAGCGAATCAGCACTCGTGCAAGCGTAAAATAATCGTGACAATACTATCCTCCATCTGGTATACTCGGACAAAATTCAAAGACGCGCGCAGACAACCAATGCCAATATTAACTCGTCGCTTTACAGCAGCAGCAGCAGCAGCAGAACTTGAAACTCTCGCAAACAAGACTTTGTACACTATGGGGGATGAGCATGCGTTTCTCTCACTCTCTGTCTCTCTCCAGCGAAACCACAGAGAGAAGTATATAACGCGACGAGCGAGCGAGCTTTCGCCAAGAGCGTGCAACTCCATCTTAAGGCGACAATTGTGTGGCGCCTTAGCTTGTTTATTCGTGAAATTAAATTGAAACCGCGCGCCTCATAACTTGGTCCGAGCTTCAGGCTAGTTTGCTCGTAAATCTCCGGAGAGTGTATGTATACGTATCGACAAAAGAGCCATGGAGAGCTTTTGCCATCTACACGCGGGAAATACGCGGGGCGTGGTCGCGAGATAAATGTACGGTCTCGGGAAATTTGCATCGGAAGGGAAGAAGGCGACTCCCATGGCGCGAAGCTTTTTTCGACCGAGGAAAATTTTTACCAAGATACGCTCTGATGTACGATCGGGCGCACTGTCATTCTCGGGGCGCTACCTTTTGGATTCTCAAGAAAAGCTTATTCTCGCGCTCCGGGATTTCTCGTCTCAAGTCGTCGTCGTCGTCGTCGCTACGATTATAAAATCTATTCAGAGAGACGCGCTCCTTTTCATTGAACCTGCCTGCAATGCGGGACCACTTCTATTCGAAGCTTATGCAGCTGACGTGCAGGTGAACGATTTTGTTTGTCAGTTTTGCGTATATTTCATTCTCTCTCTCTCTCTCTCTCTCTCTCTCTCTCTCTCTCTCTCTCTTTCTCGTGCACTGAATATTTTTATATTTACCGCGAGACTTTTACGAGAGATTTACATTTTTGAAGAATATCGAGGGATTAAAAGGGCTTCTTTATATACGTAAATATTCTACTAGATGGATTTTTTAGCTTTTACAGACGATATTATTATAAATATTTTTAATTTCTTAGTGCAAATGAAGCTTGATATATTTTTCCAACTTTTAAATCTGTGAATGCAAACAAAATTTTTTCAAATTTCAGAGAGATTTACATTTTTGAAGAATACCGAGAGATTAAAGGTACTCTTTCAGTTATTATTTTCCCGTAGTTTGATGTTTTCTGTGATGGGATTATTTACTTTCAGCTTAAAAATTCGAGTACTGAACGCGGATCATCTAGCTTTTGCGAACGGCATTACGAATGGTTTTTTAACTAAAAAAATGTTTCATTCGATTTTTATAAAAATGTCACCTTTCAATCCCTCAAGCATAAATAAAGCTTATTACATTTTTAAAATCCATCGCACAAATCTTTCTAATGCTCCGTCCCCAAAATTTTTTTGTCAGACATTCATTTTTATAAATTTTTCAAAACGTATAGCCAATATGTTAAAGCCTTTAATCCATACTACGATACGCAACGAAAAAAAAAATCAGCGAAGTAGAACTCGTTCGGTCAACATTCGCCTGATAGCAGTGGCAGCAGCAGCAGCAGCAGCAGCAGCTCGATCGTATCACAAAGCCTCGATCGCAGCAGTAGCACGCGACACGCCCCCCGCACGTAAACTACAACGACAACAAGCAGCTGCAACTACTACTACATACTAGCACCACCACTACGGCGCTGTAGGATGAACGACCGATTGGTAATCTGGTCTCGAGATTGTATCCAGGTAAAGCGTTGCGCCCATCAATTCGCGTGCGCACGCGGTGCGGCTCGAGGCACTCACACGCGCACGCACGTACGGGCGATTTGCATTTCTATTAGCTGTATAGGGGCCTCCCCGCAAGCACCTTGTCGTCACCGATCGACCACCTAGCGCCCATTCCAACAGCACTACTCTGAATACCGCACTTTCTTTCGCCAAAACAATTGTATCTCGAGAGATACGCGCGTGGCAGCCTGAAACTATACTGCTCCGCCGCGACCGAAGAGACACTTTGCCGATTGGTTTTCGGGCATCCGACTTCTTTTTATTGAGATGTTTGCGAGAGCGTTTAGAATCGTAAAAAGGGGCTTTCCTTTTTTCTTCTTTTAGAGATGTGATACGGAGATTTCTTTGGAGTTCAAGCATAAATAAATTGCTGTGTAATTTTACGTTTTTCTAAACGCAGCAATTGTTTTTGGTGAATCATCGCTTTAAAAAAAAAATTTCTAACTCTCTGTTAATTCGACTAAAATGCAGTTTGTCGAAAAACGTCGAATAAGAAAAATACCAACAAAAGTTCTACTCTTAAAAAGAATAACGCCGACGAACGGACAGTCCATCTAGCAAAATGAAAGAGGTCTCTCAAGAGAAGACGAGACATACACACAGAGATGTCAGTGACAAAAGGCTAAATCAGTACATAATACAAAAGAGCAAAAATTGAAAGAAAGAGAGTTGAGCAAGCTTTGATACCAGCAGCAAAAATTGAAGAAAAGAAGAAGAAGATGATGAAGCCTTAGCAAGGTTAGAGTCTCTATCGCGAGAGCTATAAAAGGAGTTGGTGTGCGGTCACTTCGTTACATTTCCTCGAGGGAATACAGCAGCAGCGCGCAGATGAAAAACGAGAGGGAGAGAGAAAGAAAACAGAGTCGCGAGGAAAGCTGTCGTCTATCAGATATCAGCCCGAGCAATTTTTCCTTTTCCGCGCGCGGTACGCTGAAGTGTCGAATTTTGACCGCTACTGTATATATATATATATATATGTATATACTGGACGATCGATCGAGCCGCGCGTGTTTGCCGCGCGCACACGAGGAGAAAAATGTTCTCCCTCTTTTCAGATGTGGAACTTTGATAGTTTTAGACTGTTCTACAGATAAAACTAGGTTGTGACGTTTTATGAATAGATGCTTTCGGAGATTTATTCCAACTTTGGTTATAGCCGAGCGAATGTGCCTCTCGCGAGCGAACCACTTGGTTTTGACTAATCGACTTTTCGAAACATATTTATCGTCAGACATAAACTATCAAACGTTGTTCTGGATAGTTCGTTGAAATTTAAATATTCACTAAAAATCAATCTCTTAGATTCTCGGAGAGATTTCAAACGTGGAGTCTAAGTAATCAATGCAGTCAATAACAGTAGAGATAAAAATACTGACCAATCAAAAAATTACGTTCCGTCGAGTATCCGAATAACACCAAACCCCACCATGCACTCGTTCGACACGAGAGAGGGAGAGAGAGAGGGAGAACAGAAAAAAAAGTTCCAATAAACCTCGATTCTAGCGATCCCTCTTCCTCGCGGCACTTCGGGGTAGAAAAAATGATAAAGCCGGCATAAACGATATATCGGGGACAGCTTTTGCGGATCCTCGCCCCAGGCGACAATGGCTGATTCGGTTGCCGATGATTCCTTTTTTTTTTCCTCTTCCCCCATCCTGCCTGCCTGCCTCTCTCTCTCTCTCTCTCTCTCACTACATACACGACTCCTTTTTATTTGCCTCCTCCCCCTTTTATTTTATTATACATTGCGCTGGAGTTTGCTCAATCGAAGCGTGCATACAGGAAGATGAAAAATCCGGTGCAGATAGAAAATTTTCCGTTGGCGAGTTTCGAATGAATTCTCATTCAGCGAACGAAAATCTATGGCTTCGCGCGTGTATATGCGGTTCGCGAGCGGGCCTTTAACGAGATATGGGTTAATCTGGTTCGTAGTTGAAAAGGCTTCTTGCCGCGTACACACTTCGTTGTTTTTTTTTCTTCTTTTATTTCGCAGCTTATTCCGCGTGTCGTTCTTATTGCGTACGCGCAAGTTAAAAGCTTCTCGCGCGTTTAATTGCGAACGATTTGCGAACTTTTTTAGTTGCTCGAACACGACCCGCGCGCGGCGCACGCATTCAGAAATATTCCGCCTCAAGTTTCTTTGGCAACTTGGCAACTCGCTCTCTCTCTCTCTCTCTCTCTCTCTCTCTCTCTCTCTCTCCCTCGTGTGTTTCGTGCGGCTAATGAGCGACATGTGTTAATGAAGTTATTTCAGCGAGTTGATGTATGGAAAGTTGTTGCTCGGCGCTGAGCGCTAGAAAAGCATTTTTAGTTAGAAAAGTTATCAAAGTGGGCTAACTTTATGCTCGCGGTTAACAGTGTAAAGTTTAGGAACAACGTTCGATGCGAAAAACTTTAACTTTTTTTTCTCCGTAAATATTATTTGGTTTGTTAACGTAACTGACGAAAAGGTGAATTATATGATGTATTCAGTCATCGATTATTGGATTTGTAAGCTCAGAGCAGAACTTTACGTAAGCTCCAAAGTTCGAAATATAATATTATCACTACCAGCTATTCTTTTCGAAGAAGAAGAGATTGTACCTTTTCTAGCTACAAAAAATGGATGATCTCATCTAAGTTTATTACAATAATTCTTATAATATGGCTTTATTTTTACTCGCGCGTAAGAAACAATCCATGTAATTTCCACTTCATTAAAATAAACAAGTCTCGCAAAGTGAATTATCCAATCACTGTCACTCCTAAATACGAACGATAAATCAACGAATACCGAGTTTCTTTATTTATCAGGCAGAATATCTAAGTCGAGCAGCTCGATTATTTTCGCCACACGAGGAATATTCCACGATCAATTCGTCATCGAGCGTTTGAGCGTATTTTTAGAGTATGCGATGCTTGGAGATCGGAGCGAACTATTTTCACGTTGACCTCGTCAATTAGCTTTATGTTGTGCAACTAGGGCATTTCACTGGTATAAGGATTGAAAAGAAAATAAAAGTTGAAGCCTTGGCCAGGGTATTCGAAGAATCGTATTAACGCGCTCGACTTGTCGGTTTGTTTTTAGAGAAAGTTATTACGTGTTTTATCATAAATAACATAATTATATACTGCCTACAATTATTTTATTTTAGAATTGTGCTACAAGTAGTTATACTCAAGATAAAGTCAGACAAACTCAAAAACAGCAATTTTGCATTTACTCTTTATAAGTCCAGTTCTTGCACAAAAGTTAATCATATTATTTATTTTTGATTAATCATTGAAATCTGATTGTATTTTGATTTATCCAGCATAAATCGATAAATATGAACTGATCTGAAAAAACATCCGAAGACTGAAGTTTTGAAGTTAAAAATGATAAAGCTGGTGGAACAAAAGAAAAGCGAGAGTAAATAACAAAGTTCAATGCGGGTCACGATTCTCTCGTGAACTCACGACATACTCGCCTTGTTTTGGCGATTTATCGACTGCTCTCTCGTGATACTTACATCGAGCGCTCAGATTATTATTTTTATACGATCTACTCGCTTCCACTGCAGTTTATCCCAATGGTCGTTGCTGAGATTCGACGCTTGCCGTTTTGTCTTTTTTGTCTTTTACACTTTTTTTTCATAGAGTAGCATTATTTTGCAATCAAAGTCACCTAGATAAAATCACTTATTTGATGATATTTGAAAATTTTTTTTCAAACAAGGAAACTCAGTCAATCACAATTGAAATTCATTAAACCTACCGATACAAGACTTTCGCAACTGAAATAAAGTTGGAACGGCGTAATTCCAGGAATTGAAAATGACAGAGACAATTAAAGGGCAATCGATCTACAGAGTGAGAGGCGCTCTCTCCCTTTCTCTCTCTTTTTTCTGTATCTCTCCGATAAAAAGGTGAAAAGAGGGGGAAACGCGTTCGTCAGACAGAACGGAGTCGGAAATGTTTCATTAGCGGGGCTAATACAATCGAGTCAATTTCCCTCGGCATTCAGACCAGGCGCAAATTGAATTAAAAATAGTCGCGACTTGCAAATTGGAGATTAATTCTTTTCCCTGGCTGGAAACTCTTTCCTATACGCGTGGCGCGTAATTTGAATACCCGAAGACTTTTGCGTGAAGAGAGAAAGCATTTCGATTGTACCCGCGGATAATCGATGGCTGCTGCGTATATATATATATATATATACACAGCCCGCGGTATACTGTGTTATCGCTGACAGGGCAAACTGTTGTGGAAAATGGAAGCACTTAGCGGAATTGATTTTATAATGAACGTCTGGGGGGATGGGGTATATTGTGCATACATTTTTTTTTGCTTTGCTCTACCGTTGGCGCTTTGTTCTCGCCGAGTAACCATTAGTTTTTCCCGCACCGCTGCTCTTTATCTTTTGCTGCCTTTGCTTCCTTTATTTTTCTTTCTCGCTCCCTCTCACTCTTCTATAGTCCCACTTATTCGCTTCGCTTGCCACGCGATAGGAAAATATCATAAAGCTGCTTACGCTTTAATATTTCATTATAGGTGAGTTGCAGATTTTGCTTGAATTAGGGCGAGACAGAAATGCGCGCGCATAGCTTATTCATTCATGAGAGCTGCAAACGCGCAAATGGATTTAATGTCGTCGGCAAATCAATTGGAATTATTGAAGCGTTATGAACGCCTAGAGGCAATCAGCGCTCCGCATTCAATGATCTATTTTGCTGCCGTTTCAGAAGTATTCGAGCAAGTAATATAAGCGCGACTATGAGCTATCAATATTGATGAATAGGCTAAAAGAATATTCATACTCGAAGCGATTCGACAGGTTCAATCGAATGAATTTCGACAAGAGTGAATAGAAACAAAAAAGGTATTAAAGAATGTCTCCAAACTTACGAGTACGGATGTCAAAATCTTTCGTAATCTCGTAACTCACCTGAAAAATAAAACATGAAATAACATTAGTTTCCCTATATCCCCAAAGGAGAAAGTCGAATATAACATGTGAAATAACTGAAGAGTGATGTTGAAATTCACCCAAATTTCGCAAGCTCGCAAACATGCCTCAAGAGAGAGAGAGAGAGAGAGAGAGAGAGATGCGCAAGGGACGAGTAAACACAGTCGAGTGCATGCGTTCGGAATTCTTGAGATTTTTGCCAGAGCAGCGAGGCGAAAATACAGGTGGTAAAAAGGAAGCATCTCCCTCTCTCTCTCTTTCTCCCCTATATACCTTCTTCTCTATACACTGACTTGTTTTGCTCGCTCGAATCGCTTTATGTACGCAGCGAGCGCGCGCGTGTGCACAGCTACCAAACGCCAACCCAGATCACGTCCCTTTTTATCTTGGCGGCGTACCGCGTCGTGCCTAAAAATTTTGTTGCGTTTTTCGCGTTTCTCTCTCGCTCACTTCTTTCTTTTTTTTTTTTTTTTTTTTTTTTAAAGCCGACACGAGTGACGTCGTTATCGAATCTCTATACGCTCCGCCGATTTGATTTCCTTTTTGTTTTTGCTTTTTAGCGGTGAGCGTCAGGGCGTGAGAGGTAAAAATTCTTCTTTTTTTTTTGTGGCGAATTTTTGCTCGATTCTCCGAAGGGCTTTTCGTATGGTTTGCCAGAGCAGAAGGCCGATGAAGATTGGTGTGCGTGATTTTTCAAAGTGACGTTCGATGTGCACTCGATGGGTTATAGTTTTTTTTTTAATTGATGGAAATTTCCAAAAAAAATTTTTTTTATCGGGAGTGGCTTTTATTTACTTTATACAAAAAATGTGGATGAAACAATTCGATTAGATTTTGTATTAATAAAAAATTGTACTGTTATTTTTCAATACTCTCTTTTGAACATTAAAAAAAAGATTGCATCGTTTAGTGACTAAGGATCCTCATAATTTTTTGTAATATCGTTAATGAAAGTTAAACGATAAAGTAGTTGAATATCTCGAGTTTGCATGGAAAGTTTTACGGATTAATCTCGTTTAGCTTGTTAAAATGAGACTTTATTATATAACGAGCGAAATCTCTGATTATCTAAACTGTTACAACTAACGTTTATTGAAATTTCGACAAGGCTTGGAGAAGTTTAATTATTTATTCAGTTAGTTTTCCATTTTGGAAAGTTTACTTATTCAATGATACTTAAAAAAAACTTAAAATCAAAATTAAAATGGAGAGTCAAATTTTTCCTCCCGAAGCAATCGCACTGCAAAAAGTAATGTCTTGAACGAATACCAAAAGCTTTCAATTCAAAGTTAATTCAAAAGAGGAACGAAATTTTTCTTCCATTCTTTTACTTGCTACCCATAGCAAGCCGCAAGCTCTAGCCGCCCCGACAATTCGATCGTAGCGCGAAGTATATACTCGGTGCTCTCTCTGGCGCGCGCAGCGAGGGGCAAATTAGAAAGCCGCTATAATTGCGGTGCCGTTTTCACGCGAGCGGAATCAGGGCCGTGCTCATGGAAATGCTTGCTTTGCACGAGCAAGGGAAAAGAGCCTTTGACGCCGTGTGTGGCCGAGTTTTCGTTAATGGCTTTTCGTAGGCTTCTCTCTCTCTCTCTCTCTCTCTCTCTCTCTCTCGCACTACGCTCGCTGTTTTGCCCCTCTGCGTGATTTATAGCTGAAAAATTCCTTTACTGGCTGCTACTACTGCTGCTGCTGATTTACCATTTTAAATGTAATTTAACCTGTGATATCCTTGGCTTATTAATTTATACAAATGAATATATATCGCAAATGATATAGTTTTCAGAATTGTTATTTCGAATTCACATTAATTGTAAAAATACCTGTTTATTGTTTTGAAAGCTTTCAATGGAGAAATAAAAGATACGTAGAAGCACGGCTATATAGCGCGCGGCTTTTGAGTGAGCGCGCCAGATAAAGTTTGAAAGTCAAATTCGAAGTCAATGAATGTTTCAAGGAGTTATTCAAGTTTATAGGGTATAACTTCTGAATGAATAAAATGCAAGTTTTGACGGAGTTTGTATACTGCTTCTCTCTCTCTCTCTCTCTCTCTCGTCTCTCGAATCCAATCATTTTACATGCATCTCGATTATGAAAATAGGATGAAGTTTGTTTCGCAACAACAGCTTCTGATGAATATCATAAGAATAACAACCTCAAGATACATTGCTCGCCCGACTTATATCATTATTTCCAAATAGAGTTTTACATCGATTACATCGTCTCCTGTGTCTGATAACGTATCTATCGATCGAGCCACAAATAGCTACTGCTGCAGTCAATAAATATTCCACCCTCGGTCGACTAACTTTTCCTAAACTCGTCCGCCCTTATGCTTGAAATTACATCGTTCTCCCGTGCGAGCGTCCACTCGAAGAAGAAGAAACTCGATTTTCTTTTTTCCCCTCCTTCCTTCTCCTCTTCCCAGAGCAGAAATTCAAAATTCCAAAGAGAGAGGGAGAGAGCACTTCTATATCGACGACGCGACATTTTGCATTGCGTCCTATAACCGTAAAGCATCGGACAAGCTTATTTCCTCTCTACCGTTGCTCTCGATTTATATTTAAAGCCAAATTTATTCATAAGCCTTACCCCACTACCTGTACATAACGCGCGCGAGGCAATCGTGGACGGCGCGGTATGTATATATGTATGTATATGTACGCGATATATGCAGTGTGCGGCAAGACTTGCCTTCCAACCTTTCTACTTCGATTTGCCAACTTTATTGAACGTGTCGCTGCGATAAGGATATCGCTACGCGAATTTAACATATATGCGATTTTTCAGCGGAAAACTGCATTACCTTGCTTCGGCTTGTATCTCACTGTGGATTTTTATTTCATTGAGTTTGAGTTAGTACGTTAGTTTGGTGTCTGAAGAAAGAATTAAAATGGTCTAGGCTGGAATTAGAACGAGACTTCGGTTTGATTACTTGAATAAATAATGAAGACTTTCCTGGGATTCGTCAGGCGAAAATTTCTTCTTATAAATAGGGTGTAATTTCCAAATGACTTTCTATCCGTGAAGTGCTGTTCTAAATTGGAAACTGTGCTGTAGAAAATGGATTGCCGACTTAATTACTTCGGTTAGCAGAAAAAGTTCTATTCTTATTGGACTTTATATATCATTCGCGAGCCTTAATTAGCTTCGCGATTGCAATTTAATTGGATATCAATAATATCTTCATCGACATGTGAATTTTAATCGCTCACAAAAATAGCGAATTTATTTTTCTAACAAAACTTTTACCCAGTAATAAATGGAAAATACCTAGAAATCTGTTATTTACATTCACTTCAATTATCATTTAACAAAAAGAAACTCATATAACGAGCGAAAAAATTCCAGGAAATTTACCAACAAGTGCAAATAGACTTTTTTCCATTAAAACGATCGACAAGTACTGCGTCCGCGTGCATAAATATCAGAGAATTCCGCAAAAATATCAAGAAGTAGAGTCCACTCGAGAGCAAACAGTCCGGGGTCGGGCACTCAAAAAAGCGATCCACAGCGCGCGATAGAGCGATTCAGAGTAAGGAAGAAGCAAAAAAGAAAAAAAAAACAAGTAGCAGCCAAAGAAAGAGATAGAGAAGAGGTGCCTAGTTTATGCAAGGGTCACTTAAGCGCAGGCCTGCGCAAGCGTGCTTGCGTTCGGTAATTAGTCGTAGATTTTAGTCGTAGCCGCAATTACTGTAATGTACGTAGGCGGCTGTTCTCTCTCTCTCTCTCTCTCTCTCTGTCCCTCTCTCTCTCTCTCTCTCTCTCTCTAGCTGCAAACTGGGTTGCATCTGACACAGCGGAACCGAGTGAATACTAATCACGTCCATTATAGCTAACGGAAGTGGCCACAGCCGCTGCACCGCTGCGCCTCTCGCTATGCCACCGAAGTTTTGGCCTAGGATACGATTTTTGTATGCGCTCCCCGGCTGCCCGTCCTGCTGTATGTATATTTGCTTCACGTGTGCGGCTGCGCTGCTGCTGCTGCTGCTGCTACGATCGTTAATCTTTATAAGGGGCGATATGGCAAACGGCCGAATTTATAATTTTACTCGTGAGCTCGTTTTGAAAATTGAGAGAGAGCTTGCGCGTGTGCTTTAGACTGCGTATGTATCGTTACTCAAGGACGTGAACGCTTGGGAACGATTAGTAAATTATTTTCTTTTTATGAAATTAGGAATGCAAATCCACGTATAAAATATTTTCAAAATCCAAATTCAACAATAGTTAGTCGGACAGTTAGTCATTGTATAATCGTAGATTTACTTCAGTAGAAAATTATTTCTTTTTAAAGATATATCATGCGCTACCTCACTGCAAGCTCATACGTTAGATTTTGATATAATATTTAATCAAAAATCAATTTCATACTGAATATCCAAGTGAACTGCGGATAAACACGCAATTTTCGATAATAAAACATTTATACTTATCTTAAAAGACAGCTTTCATTGCTATTTAAGTAGTTCTATATAAAACCCATTCTTTTAAGAAAATTTTTCACATATTATCTCCTAAACGCCAATTATATTCAAGAACATTTTATTTTGTACTATGTAATCTCTCTCGAACCGTACCGCACGTTATCATTTCCGCGAAAAGTAATCAGGTAAATCAGCTCTATCGTAACTGGGATCAAAGGCTAAATCAACGTAAACTGACGTATAAGCCGCGATAAATCCACGTTGAGCAAACGCAGCGAACTTTGCTCATCACGATAATTAGCTAAACAACTCTCGCGGACTATATTACAGCTCTGGGAGGTATAGAGTATGAGCATGGAAATCCAACTCTGAATTCTATATCCCACGTAGCATGATAATACGCGTGCAAAGATGCTCTTAAAACTTGTATCAATGAATAATGACCCATATGGTTTCAACGTCGGCCCGGCGAACTAGCGCGCGCGTGTGTTTGTGTATGTGTGTGTGTATGTATACAGCGCTCGTTCGCTCCGTAAGCCACATATTCTGCTGGCGCGAGCGCGATCCTAGAAAGCAACAAACAATCAGAGTGGAGGCGCACGAGGAATAAACCACGTTATAACGCTCCTCGTGCAAGCGCCCACTACCGTGTATACGCTGCTATGCTGCTGCTGGCGTTGCGAAAACTTTTCGTCCACGCGGTGTATATGCACACGTGTATGCATCCAGCAGATTAGAGGTGGAAACGCTATTACGATAGCACCGCCGCACCGCGCGCTATATGGCTCCGGCTAGCTCTCTCACTCTGCGCGAGCAATCCGTTTGTTGCCCCGACTTGTGCTGCTGCTGCTACTCGTCTGCTATTACTTGCAAATCTCAGTGAGTATATCGTTGACTGTCTGTCTGTGTGCGCGCGTTTTTTTTAATTTTATAAATCGGTTGCCCTGCATGTGCATATATGCTACATGTAAAATTATTAATTATTTATATGACTAGTTCAGTCAGTTGTTTCAACAGCTGACCTAACCATACAACTGTTAGCGATGAGGACTTGGACAAAAGACGGACGGCGACATGGACGTATCATTTGATCTCAAATTGGTTAACTCTATAAAAACTGTTAGAATACTTAAAAAAGGGTCGAAACTGGCTCAAGTCAAAA
>JAWWMK010029852.1:0-14430 GCA_035047105.1 Galeopsomyia nigrocyanea
AAAATTATCACGTTGCACCTTCGGAAATCGAAGGTATTTTATTGACGCATCCTGGAGTCAAGGACTGCGCGGTGGTACCTGTACTGCATGACATTGACATTGAACGACCATTTGCTTTCGTCGTTAAACTTCCCGGAGCTCAGGTGAGGAATCGCTAGTTACTTATTGAAAACTTCAAAGCGAACTCGAACGATTCTTTTTTTAATTCAACAGGTGACTGAGGAAGAATTGAAAGAACTGCCGGCTAGTATTGACGAGTACTACAGACTTACCGGTGGGGTGGCTTTTGTTGATGAATTGATTTACACTTCGACCGGGAAGAAGAGTTTTCAAATACTGAAAGAAAAAGCTAAGGAATATCTGACTCGCCGATGATTTTCCAGTTTGATAGCAAAAATTTGTCGACTGATGATTTATATGTGATATAGAAACTTAAGATATTTTCAGAAGATTGCGGATTACTAAAGTTTGACATTTTATGAATAACGATACTCGTTGATTTCATGCATTTAGGTTAATATATACTTATATATTTCTAGGAGTCTTAATAAAATATGTACCCATGATTGAACTGAAATTTACTGTATGTTATAACATGATGTACTGATTTTACAATAAACTATGAACCTCAATTTTACACAAAACATTTATTTATTCAACCTTCGTAATCAACTTTACTCTAACAACAAGTATTTTGTGAGTAATGAAGACACAGTTTCCACGTTTAGTCCGCATATGCAAACGTTCGTAAATATGTACGTAAAGGCGATCTGTTGTATGAAAAAAAAGTTAGAGCCGTCTTAATGAGTATTCAATGTATCAGTAAAAAAAAAGCATTTCAATTAACAATTCAAGGTATTAATTTCATAGAACAATATTTTACTATTGATTTTAATGCTTTTCATAAAACGAACAATCCGTCAATGCAGTAGATAACCTTTCTTTTATTTGACTAGAATCCACTTATATTAAGCCGGAGAAAGCAAATACCTTATATCAATATCAATACGGAGAAAGCAGATCTCTATCGGATTTGTCAGGCGTATAAGATATATTATCTAGCCTTGATTATTATTTTTCCGAATGTTCCAAAGTGAAAATTTTCCATTAGCAATTGAAATGCAACTCACCGAGATAAATGCAACGAAAACAACATGTTTATCGATGAATCTATTTTAGACTAGAAAACCTAATCGCGCGCGGGTTCCAGTGGCATTCGTACTTTCAGCGGTAATTGACATTACTGTCAATATGGTCGTGGAAAGTATTTTTCATGAGGTTGGATTGTATTGTTTGATATTTCGTATTTAATAAAAATTTGCTGTTGCTTGAGCATTTGAAAATTCTCTTGTTGTTTGTATAGGATACCTCGGAGTTCACGATAAAGGATAATGTAATTATTGGAAAGAAACCGGTAGAGGAGGAAACTCGAAGCATTGCACAAGCGGTTTTGGATTCTCTCAGCAACTATCCCGATTTCGTTGCCCAGGTAATTTAGTTCCAAATTAAATTGTTCAATTAAGCATATAGACATGAGAATCGTGAAATTATTTATTTTCAACGAGATGTAAAGTATTAAAAAATAATTTCTATTAGCATAAACAATGTTAACGTGTTTGTTGAGTTAGATGTACCCAACAACAATTCGAAAGCTTATAAGAATATGTTTTCCCTTCAAAGTAAATGTGTTTACGTAAATTTTGCGCCGTTGTATAGATCGATGTACAGACTGGGAAACGAACGACATTTTCCGAAATCAAAGACCGCAGCATACGTTGTGCCCTTTGGTTGAAGAAGCAATGTATCGGCAAGAACGATGTGATATGTATTTCAACGCCAAATCAACCGGAAGATTTCATACCGTGTTTGGCTACTTTCTACGTAAACGCAATTTTCAACCCGTGGTATCACGAATTGACAACAGGTAAAAGTATCAAAGTAATTAAAAATCACAAAATTCAAATGTAATAAAAAAAAATTACAGTGAACGCCCGTCGTTTCTTCGACATATGTCAACCGAAGATAATATTTGCCTGCAAGCAGTCGATCGACATGCTCGCACGAATCGCCAAAGAGATAAACATGGAAACCAAATTTATAACATACGAGAAGCACTCAAAGTATCAATCTTTGTCGGAAATAATGTCGGAGCAAAGTCAAGACGAAGTGGACAAATTCAGACACGTGGATTCTGAATATCCAAAAAAGCAAGTAGGTATGATATTCTTCTCGTCGGGCACCACGGGAATCCCCAAAGGAACGATGCTCTCTTACCACTCCATCGTTAACCACCGCATGGAGAGCTGCGACATCGTCGAGGGACTTAATTTGCTGTGGTACTCCTCGCTGTCGTGGATAACTGGTACAATCTTCATGACCACTTGCCTTCGTTTGCGCTGCACGCGCATTCTACACGGGGCATTCGAGCCCGAGATCACCAGTGGAGTCATCGAGAAGTACAAGGTATATGTCGAATTTTAAGGTAAGAGAGAAAATTATTCTGTTTTGCTTGAACGATCATTGCTCGGCAGGTGAACTGGACTTTTTGGACTCCCAGCATGCTCACGCAGTGTTACAGGGCGAAAATTTTCACTCGGTATGATTATTCGAGCGTGAGAACAATAATTTCCGGTGGCTCGAGAGTCAGCAAAACTGTGATGGAAAGCTGCCAAAAACTTTTGCCCCATACATTCGTTAGAAATAGCTTTGGTGAGTTTTTTTTTTGTTGAAGAAAAAAAAAAGTCCAGCGACAAACTAACGCGTGAAATTTAATATTTACAGGCATGACGGAATTAGCGGGTTGCGGAATGAGGCAATTGAGAAACAGACGACATTACGATTCAGTTGGATTCGTTGTCGAGAACGTCATGATAAAAGTCATCGATTTGCAGACGAATCGAGTACTCGGTCCGAAACAACAAGGCGAACTGTGTTTCAAAGTCGATACCTTGATGTTGGGTTACCTGAAGAATCCCGAACAAACGAAAAAAATGATCGATGACGAAGGTAAAATAAATTTAACTTAAAAACGAAATGATAAATAAAATGGTAATTTACTTGGAATTCAGGTTGGTTGCACAGCGGAGACTTGGCTTACTACGAAGATAACGGCGAGATAAGGATAGTCGATCGTATAAAGGAAGTGATAATCACTCAAAACCATCACGTGTCGCCGACGGAAATCGAGGAAATTCTATTGCAACATCGCGACGTCGTGGATTGCGCCGTCGTGCCTGTGCCTCACGCGGTGGACGTCGAGCGACCGTTTGCTTTCATCGTGAAAACGTCTCGAGCGAAAGTTCGTTGATCCAATTGATTCTCGTTACCGTGTTTTTGTTCGTTCGTTTATAAATTTTATTTCGATTTCTTTTTTTTTTAGGTGACAGCGGAAGAATTTATGGAGCTGCCTGGGAGTCACAACGAATATTATCGACTGACTGGCGGAGTGGTGTTCGTTGACAAAATCGAGTACACGTCGACGAACAAGAAGAGCATTATGAAATTGAAGGATATGGCTAAAGCTTATGTTAAATAAGCTAGGATTAAATTTTAGTATATATAATTGTAAATAATTAATTATTTTTAAGATTGTAGTAATTTGCCTTTGCACGCATTATCTTTACAATAATGCACATATGCTATACTGAATTATGGAAATCTCATTTGCGGAGAAAATTCATCTGCATACACTCTCGTGTAACAATAAGTTTTGAGCAAACTAAAATTGAAAAATAAAAAAAAACTAAACTTCATATTTCAAATATAATTCTGATATATATGCGTACGACATTGAGTGATATTTTTAGTAATTATTCAATGCCGCGTAGTTTTTCTACGAGCAACAGAGAGTAACAAAAAAAAAACAAAAATAACCGCCGACAAAAGCTCAGGACGGAATAATGAAAAAAAGCGACAGAAAGTACGACAATGAACTCTACCTTTCAGTAAATGCAGGCAAGCGCGGAGGCGAGTCGTCAACTCCCGGCAAATCCACGTATTCGCGGAACGGCTTTTCGACAGTTTTGCGTAACGCACACGCCAATTGAAAAAAAAATGGAGTTGGGTAGTGAAAAAAAACCCGGTTGGATTTTCGCAACCCATAGGATCTCATATCAAATAGTTCTTCTTTTTTTTCACGCGCGCGAAACAATTTACTAAAAAAAAAATACACTAACTTCGTTCGCAGTAGTTTGATTGAAGTGTCTTTACGCCGAACGAACACGTGGCAATTGGATCGAAACTACTCGCGCGTACGAGCTTTTCTTCCTTCGTCCGCGCGAGAACAATGAATATTTGTCAACGTGCGCGTGACAGTCTAGTTCGAGAGAGGGAACCTGTCAATCTCTGGATTTACGGCAATGCCTCAAAAATGTTGTGTGCTGCAGTACACGAGAGAGAGAGAGACGAAATTCACGCTTGTCAACGCCAGCAGCAGCAACGACGACGGCGACAACGACATGATCGAGAGGCTTTGATCTCCGCTCGTATAGTGTAGAGCTTTTGCTATACCATCGAGTGGCTATACCGGCTACGGCGAGCTTTCATCTCATTGTCATCGTCGTCCGTTCGATTCGCCAATTAACCTACATCCTTTCTCTTCAGTGTCTAGGCGGTACTTCTTTTTTTTTTCAATCGACGCTCTCTTTGTTATTTTCGCGACGAGGGAAGAAACAAAGTGCTTTTGCACGCGGATCAATCTCGGATTAGAAGAGTGACGCTTTTTTGTTCTTCGCGAGTATAAATTGATTGGCCATTTTCGCGCGAATTGATTCGGACGAAAAGTGCGATTAGAACGAGCTCGTTATTCCAGGCTACGAGTGCAGACGGATGTCGCTTTGAAAGTGAACTCGGTTTGTTGCTTTGTCTGGTCGAACCAATTTGCCTCGTTTGATTTCGACATTGGGTTGCGTTTGGGTGCTCTATAGGCTTTTCTTTTTGGCTTGATGAATGATTTGTTTGCGAGCTTCAACGAGAAGTTTTTTGTTCATTGCTCAAAAAACAAATTAACTATGGTATTTTTAGATTTCGATGCACATCGGGTCATCGTTCAAAAAAAAAAAATACACTGCAATTCAGCGCGTAAAATGTTATATACACGCGTGACGAGTGAAAGATAACGATCGGTTGAGATCTGGCACGCACGCGTGAGCGACATAAAAGCCGAGTCGCTTCAGTTAGATGAGATTCCCGCGTAAAGAATGGACAGACAGCTACCAACCAAGCGTACTGAATTTCACTTTGAAATTCTCATATATATTAGCTCTTTTCAACGCTCCAATTCGATATTATTTTTCTCGATATATGATTGCGAATGAAAGCATCGTTTCAATTTCAAGCAAGAAGACATAACAAAATCCTCAAATTATCAATCTCTCAGCGTCGATCAATTAACGACCGCGCAAGCTTTGGTCGGACATCCCTCGAATATAAATCTCAAGCTACTCTCTCTTTTTATCCTCTGGCTTAACTGCAGATAATCCAGTGTTTAATTTACCCGGATTTTCTTCTTATATATTTTTTTTCTCTGGCGCACGACGACGAGGATTTCCTCTTCTTCGGTTATTAGCGAGGATCGCCTGGAGAATTTTAATCCATCGTGATTACAAGACATCGCTCGATTGGCAATCTCGATTAGATTATATCGGCGAAAATTCGAACGGTCGAACTTGGCTGAATGGAATTTTATTAGCTCGTTTTACTTCGTAGATTTCGAGGCTATAACAAAAAACCTTTTTCACGCAAAAGAAAAAAAAAGAGATATAATTTCTCGGATGGATTTTTTTCCCTCTCTCTAACTTTTTTACACTTCCGATAAAAGCGCGCGGTCGAGAGATAGCCGATAGAATGTTAGCTGGTATACGGTTTTTACCATCTTTCTCGCGCGCTTGAAATTCGTGAAATACTCGCGTGAGCTGATCGTTCCTAGGTAAATTCAACGTATATCGTGTATTGCTCGCTGTCGATACTTTTTTTTTTTTATTACTATCGATTTTTTTTCGTATTCTCGGAATAACAATCGAACTAAAATATCGACAATTCGGAGAATTTGAAAGAAAAACTTGTGTACAATCCCAACAACCATTACAATTCAAAGCACGATGAACAAAAAAAAACAATTTGAAAACACCATTAAAGCTCTCGAATTGCGTCGTCGGCAGCACAAAATAACGTTAAACTTATCCTACCGTCTCTCACTCACACACACACACAAAAGCCACGGCGAAATTAGTTCGAGCGGAAAAAGGCCGGAAGAGCAGTAGCAACGGCGTGGCGCGGGCAATAGCCGGAGGGAAAATAACGGATCATCCGTAAAACCGCGTTGCTAGATAGCCCCTCGCGCACCACGCGATTGATGTTACTTTCTCCTCTTGGCTTTTCTCGCAATATCTCAACCTAATATTCGAAGGGATATATAGAAACTATGCTTTAGTCTGCCAACGCCATCGGCTATTTTAGTACTGTCACGCGAGCTTTTTGTTTATTGCGCGCTCGCGAGAGAGGCGATTTTCCCTTGATTCATAGCTGCACTTCGAGATTGCCACTTTATATATTTAAATGCAGTATTTTTTGAAATACGATTGTACGTTCGTACAATAGGTAAAACAAATTCTTTTCGCCACAAAGTGATTTTATTTCGTCGAAGTATCGGAAATACATGCAAATAGACCATTTTGCCTGGGATGCTTATATACGTAAACGGCAAGAGTTACACATAGGATACAAAGGAGCGTTCGACAGCAGTCAAAAAGCTCTCTCTCCGATCGAGCGACAACACGCTCGCGGAGTCGCAGCAACAAGGAGCAATGGAAGTAGCACGACGTCCGATATATATAGATATATATGTAGAAGGCGTTTAAAGCTTTGTGCAGCGAAATGTTGGGGAAAGAGGTTGCTACTACTACTGTGCTTGACATGCGTATCCTACGGCCGACCTAAACTTTGTGCATCTATCGTTTTGCCCACTTGGCTGGGCTTTTCCCTTTGTTCCCCTCCTTTACGTTATCTTTTCCTTTCGCCGAGCTCGCTTTTCTCTCTCTATCTTTCTTTTCTTTCTTTTTTTTTGCTTCTTTTTGATGGGGGATAAAACTTCCTTTTTTTTTGTTCTTCCTGTATTGGAAGTTTTGTTTCAAGGGTTATTTGCCAAATCAATTACGGATGTATATATATCGGAGCTACAGTTTTAAGAGTCTCTCTGTTTACAACAACAGCTTTTACAAGCCAGTTCTCGTTCATTAAGCAGCAAACAACCGAGTGCACGAGTATTTATCGTCAAACTTACTGCGAGTGTACTACAATGTTGTTTCTCGCTAACGCGCCCTTGTACAGCTGAATTTACCTAAGCGCTGCTGCGATAATAACGTAGCGTACCTACTCGACGATGTAAATACCTCAAAGTTGCGTTAAATAATAGTATATGATTCTCTCTTGAAAATAAACTATGGCTCAATGGAATACTAATGACAGCGATTAGAGGGGGGAGGACATCCCCGCGCGGAAACGTTCTTATCGGGAGGTGGAAAAAAAAAGGGGGAACGCGACGAGTGGATACCGCGTAAATTAAGGTGGATTTATCCACAGCCGTTGATCAAGCTCTCCAACCTTCTTGTTTCTTTCTTTTTTTTTTGCCTGTTCTTTGGTGAGCCCGATGCTTTTGTTTATCCACTTCTCTCTCTCTCTCTCTCTCGCGCGCCGGGCAATTTGTAGTAGTAGCAGCAGAGCTGCGGCGCGGTGGTACAAAAACTCGAATCGACAATAGCTATTGTGTTGTCTACGATCCCCCTTGTTCGCTACCGAACTTTACGACGATCGTGAAGTAAAAACAGGGAGGAATTCCAGTGCGTGATTAACGAAATTATCATTTTTTTTTTGTTTTCGTTTCGATAAAGCTATCGCAAGTTGGATATTCGTTGATTTGCAAAGTTGTTTTTACGAACTCGCTTGTACCATAATTTTACAGATTTTCCGGCTGCGGGTCGTTCAATATTATTTTTGCTTTTTGTGAGGGGGGGGGGGGGGGCGAATTATTTGTGCGTTGTTTTTCGAACGCATAAAGTGCATCGCCCGCGGCGTTAATTTTTCAGCGTTATAACGCATCGGATTGGTATATTAAATTTGAAAAGAGCCGATGTGGCGCTGATTATTTATTATTTTTAATCTTCGCGGGATTCACTTTTAACTGGGAGATTTACGCGATATTTGATGAAATACATGAGAGATATTTTAAAAATACCGATAAGTAAAAAATTATAAAGAAAGATTTTAACATAACTTTTCACGTGTAGTTGACTTGAATATCAACATAACTAAAATAGAAGTAATTTTTTTATGCATTAAAAAGCTTCATAATGTCGCAAGTAATAAAGATTTCGAAACACGTGCAAGTAAACTTCGTACTCAGGATGAGAGTTTTCTGCATGTAACAATGTCTCTAATATTACTTACGAAGTCCGCATTACGAAGTTCACCCGAGAACTGTATTATTAAGTTCAGATTTGACTGTGTAATGTAACTGTTGAATGCAAGTCAGAATAACAATGCGAAACTTTTAACAAGTTCAAAAATCATTACGTAGTTATACTCATCTACGAAATCCCTCCGTACAGAACAATCCTTACCTGAAACAGAAAAGAAAAATAATGCATAAATTATCAGTCAAAGAGTAATCACAACGGTAACAAAAAACAAATAAAAAAGAACAATCGGATAAAACAGCAGCAATAAGCCTGCAGACAGACTTTAGATTGCCGAGCATGTATTGTTTAGAAGACACTTTATATATGAAGCTCGCTGCTGCTACGAGAATGAAAAATCACGCGCGCAAGCTCTATGTGTCTGCACGTGAAAAATGACGTCCAGAATGAACTTCAACGTAGAGGAGTGGGGGCTTGATCGTGGACAATTTATTAAAAAAAAAAGGTTAGTATACACATATACGTGTACGTGGCAGTTCTCGTAAGAGGATCTTCAAGCGAGCGTAAAGTAAAGCTTCGGGGGGAAGGATCGACGGGAATGGAATTTCAAATTTTCCCGCGGTAAAGCGGTGACGGTGATAGTGGTGGCCTCAAGACTCCACGGTATGCGCAGCTTGCAAGCTTTTCTTTTTTTTTTTTTAATTTTCTCACCCTGAAAAATTAATGCTTCGCAGTCGTTCTTTACGAGTCTTCGTGAAAAATGTATCATTATGCCCTGTGTGAAACTTTACTGTCGTCGTCGTCTATTACGCTCGAGATGTTTTCGTAATGATTGTCAAGCTTTTGACAAAAAAAAACCGATAAAAGTCACAATCACATCCCGCAAAAAAGAAAAAAATACGTATATAATCGTCGCGAACGAGTTGGTAAATACCGCGGGCAATCGCATAAACTTTCCAATGCAGGCTGGCGAATATAAGCGTGACAATCGTTCTGTATGCAAAAGCCACACAACCAGGCGGGCGGGTAGGGTCAGGGGGGGATGGTTGTTAAATTTGGATAAGGGCTTGAAGAGCACGAGTGTCACACAGAGCGAGGGCCAAAATTGCACGAGCGGTGCATTTACGTAAACATATCTGTAGATGGAAATGTCGAGGAGAGAGAGAGAGAGAGAGAGAGAGGGGGAATATTTTCCCGTGATATCCATGCCAGTGTGTGTGAGAGAGAGAGAGCGTCAAGTGCCAGAGGGGCTATATATATGCAGTTGTTGTGTGACACCGGGATAAATGCGATAAAACGAGCTGCTGCTGTGAATGCTCGACTATATGCGTTAACGAAAAATTGTATTATGTAATGTCTGAGTTGATGGATTTATGTGTGCACCGTTTGATTGTTATTGTACATTATGTGCACCGATGAAAATTCATATCGACGATAATGAGATATTCACTCGAGATGAGTGAATTGTAATTTGTAATTGTTGTTTTTCGCTGGGAATTTCCAAACTGCTGAAAGCATAGCCTGGAGGTAAAATTTATTTTTTTTCAGCTTCTCTCATTCGCACTTTAAAACAATAAATCATCCAAGTACGATAGAATTTTCCAGAGAAAAAAAATTACTTCTACTCCCTTTGATCGAACACTCGTACCTATATAATATATAAGGGGCGCGGCCTCTTTGAATGGAATATTTCGAGCGTGAAACAAGCTGCTAAACAGGCGAAGGCGAATGTAATTGGCTCGCGCGCGCGTACGTGGTCAAAGGCCAAGATTTTTGCATATGCAAATTGCTCGGAGAGCCGAAATCGCCAGATAAATCCTTGTGCTTGCAGAGAGAAGAGAGGAATGCGGCCACGCTGCTGGCTCTGCATGATATATACGAGGTTGTCTGTGAGGAGAGAATATATATTGGCGGTTTGCCTCTTCGGTGTGCCAGGATAAATTATTATTTTTTTTTTACCGACGTGAGGAAAATAATATTGATAATACGAGTTGAAAGCGATTAGGAAATTAAATAGTTTAAATTTTGAAAGATACTATTTGTTCTTGTGAAATAACTAAATTTACAAAAGTTTACCATCACTCAGACAATTGGATACAACTTCTTCGTCAGAGAAATTATGAAAAAAAGAAAAGAAAAGAGAAATCCTACTCGTACTCGAAAAAAAAGAGCTTTTTACTATCACGCCCGAGAAACGAAATATTTTCCGCGCGAGCGAGCAAGTAGTAAAAGAGCGTATTTAGTCAGACACGCGAGCCATTTCTACATCTATATACTTTTCTTGGAAATTATTACCGTTAAAGAGAAAATTCTTGTAAAAAAAAAGAATATATAATTACGCTCTTCTCCACCATTGAACGTTAATTATCAAGTTGAAGAAAAAAAAAAGAATTTTTTTTTCTCGCCAAGAGGAAATATTCCATTTTAAAAGTTGGTCCGCTCGCTCGCAAGCACACTTTCATTACCTTAGCGTTATTCCACGTTATGTAAATTTTCTTTTATACGGCCAAGCCATGGCAGTATTTGCATGTGCAAGCGCTACAGGGCTCTCGAAGTAACACGAAAAACTTACTTCTCAACGAAAAAGAAAAAAAAAATTTTTTTTTGCAGCTTGCGAACAACTTTTTCCCTTAGAGATATATCATTTGGTCGTAGCTTTGAGCGAAGCTTTAATTGCGTTCATCAGCGTCAAAGGTCGAAGCGTGCCCGGCAGCTGCGACGTAATTAACGAAGCTTCGTACAAAGTTGAACGTTTCTTATCTATGATTGTCCGCGAGGAAGAAGAAGAGTATATAGAGCGCGAAAAAGAGCGAACGACGACGACGTGGCGAAGCTTATCGGTGATCGGCGTTTTCGCGCTGCGAGTAATAGTAGTAGTAGTAGTAGTAAGCCCGCGGCTGCACTTACAATTTATACGAGGAAGGGTCCTCTCTCTCTCAGTATTATCTCTGCTTTTATCTGTGTGATTTTACGAGAGATTATAAATTTTGCCTCACTCTTCGCGCTTAAAGGATAATATTTATATGGGAAGTTCGCAAAGCAATTTATTTCGTGGTGAAGAACATTCATTTTTAAAAAAGAATTTTAAAAAAATATAGTGTATCGGTACATCGCGAGAAAGAGAGAAACAACTCGCTCACGAAAATTTTTGAAGAAATGAAATCGGACGGGTGCCGGTAAGATACCTTCCAGTCGTACGAGAAAGTCGTAACAAGTTTCGCGCGAACGTCTAGTAGCATTTGCATAATGAATCTCGGCAAAAGAGTGAGTTTTCATTAGTAAATGGATCTTGGCAAACTATCTACCGAGTACATATACGAGTACACTCTCGCAACTACACACACACACACACACACACACACACACACACACGACACAACACATTTTCGTCGGTATATACACACAAAATCCAATATGTTAGTGCCGTGCGTGATCGTGTTAATCATTGAAGCTGATAAAGCGATATAGCCAGTTGTAGCAGCAGCTGTGCCGCCGCTAACAAAAAAACTTGGGTAGCTTAAGAGAAAAGTAGCGCGGAAGGCTTGAATTTTCCATAGGATATCCCTCCTCCTACGTCGGAGGCTATTCGTCACGTCTTGCGCGCGATCAAACTTTCAAATTGTTGCAACGCCCGCTCGCTCGGCAAGTTTTACGATTAGTTTTTTTTTTTCGGGGCAACGGATGTTCGCACACTGCCAGCGGCTACTGCTGCTGCTGCTGTGAGAGTGCATGCGATTACTGTAAAAGGTGAGTATACTTCGAAAGGGAGAGATAGAGGATCAGATGGTTAGGTTTTATTGAAATTCGTCGATATTTCGCGGAGCGCGAGAGAGAAAAAAATTTTCGTGGCAAGTGAAATATTAATAAAAAAAAAGTACGATATTCGTGGTGAATTTTTTATAATTCATGGTACGTATATCGAGATACCGCGTTACAGAGGAGCGCGAAATGTCGATGTTCAAATGAAAACGTTTTACATATTTCAAAAGGGGTGAATATTGGCAATGATATCGGTAACGCTCTTTTTTTTTTTTTTTTAATCTCGTTATCTACGTATTTCGAATGGTTTACGACTTAATACTGAATTCAATACGGACAAAAAAAAAATTTCTTTTTTCCTAATAAACTGTAATTTTTACAGTATATTTTCGGGCGAATTCGTGCAGAATCCATCTCAATCTTAATTCGCAACGAGGCAAAGTTTGTTCGCGACAGCTTACCCAGACAGAAAAAAAAGAGCAATCTCATTCTCGATAAATCAAATATAACGCAGCTAACCGGCAAAACAATTGATCAGTCTCCAGAGTAGAAAAAGGCTGGTTCCTTAAACAAAAGAATCCCTTGGAAAATTGGCACACTCAGCTCTCTCTCTTTCTCTCCCTTTCTCCCTCCCTCTCTCTCGAGCATCGCGTAAAGATGCCACAGACAAGAGAGAGAGAGAGAGAGCGAGAGCGAACTCGAGCTTTATGGCTTCTATCGTATATGTACTCTACCGTGGAAAGAAAGTACGCTCTATCGGCGGAAACTAACTTACCTCAGGAGAAAAAAAAATTCTATCATCCTTATTCAATATATCGAGAAAAAAATTTTTAGTATTTTTTTTTCTTTGGCTTTACTTTTCTGTCTGTATAAGCTAAAAAAACTTAGTCTCTCTTTCTCTCCAACTCTTTACCCGTAATTCGTAGCATTTGCCAAGTAAACTCGAATGGTAGTTGATTTAGAAGGCGATTTCTCGAGGCGGAAAAAAACCGCACGTATTCCCTTTACCTACGAAAAAATTCTTCAAAACATTCGGGTCAGAGAGCTTCGACGGTAATTCGGATTCATTGTATTCGGTAAATCGACCAGCTTTTAACAGAAGTGAATACTTTTTTTTTCACTTCGGCTAAAATTGAAAAAAAGAAAACTTTTTAAAATCACGAATGTACAGAAAATTCTTTCTATATCTCTCTCTCTCTCTCTCGAGATAAACATGCCAGTCGATAAATCCAAGTGCTTTTTCCTCGAGAAAGAGTAAAGTTCGCGCGTCTGGCAAAGACAGAAATGCAGTACTACGAACGATTAAAAAAAGGAAGAAACTCGAAAGCTCCATCCATTTGTATTTGTTTCTCTCTCTCTCTCTCTCTCTTTTATCTCTCGAAAGGATGAAAGTATCGACATGAGTAATTATAGACGGCAGTACGTATTCTATACACGTTTAATTAAGAAGCTTTTTTTTCGGGATGAGAATGCGCTCGTGTTGTTTGCAATGCCGCGGGCGGTGCGGTGGAATCGATTGCTTGTTTACTCGTGAAAAAGCTCTCGGCATCCGAGAGAGAGAGAGAGAGAAACGTCAGAAGTTTCCCCTCTTCCACGGATTTATGAAGAGTAATGATAGCGACTCGGAGGGAAAACGAAGGCTTGTTAAGTTTACTCTCTCTCGTCGTCGAGATGTAGCTTTATTGGATTCGACGGATTATTATTATTCATCGATTCAGCTATTATATCGATATCGCCATTGACAAGTTATTTATTATCGGAGATATTCCGTTCGTTATTTACCTTATCGTAAGCCAACGGAAATTCAAATTAGTAATATTATTCAAATTGTATTCGCCGAGCACAGAATCGAAGTATACTTACATAAATTAAATCTTACAATTCCCTCGAGTTCGAAATAAGCTTTCGCGAGAGCGCAAAATAACTCGAGTATACTAATTTATTCAGTGGCTTTTCAAACCCGTGCGCACACACATTTACCCGCAAAAAGAAAAACTCCGTCAAAAGAACAGCAGCCACGGCGAAATGATCCTCTCAAGCAGGCTGCAAGCTCGGGAAAAGGCGAAAAAGTAGTTTACTTAAAGAAAAGCTCTCGGCGTGCGAAACACGGCCGATATAGACAGAGAGAGAGAGCAAAAGTTTCGGGACCAAAACTAACGACAAGCCAAAGAGTTTTCTCTCTCAGAAAGCTAGAGAGAGAGAGAGAGAGAGAGAGAGAGAGAGAGAGAGAGAGAGAGAGAGAGAGAGAGAGAGAGAGAGA
>JAWWMK010029863.1:0-14414 GCA_035047105.1 Galeopsomyia nigrocyanea
ACACAATACTGTTGTTTGCTTCGCGTGTAGCATCGCTGTTATGCTGCTCGGTGACCGTCTCCATTGGCCATGACAATGTCGGCGAGAGTCACGATCCAAATTATTGCTGCCCGCTCGTATGTATCAGCGACCCTGGTTTGGTGTGTGTCTGTTTACTCGCGCCAACCCGCTCTCGCGAAAGTTCACCGAACCCAAGCGCGCACGTTTCATAGTCCAGGAAATACAGGGTTAGACGCGACTTTTTGTTTCGGCAAGCTGATTCTTTGAGCATAGGTGGTAAACGTAGCATACAACAACATATTAATTGTAAGAAGCGATAGTGATTTTGATAAAATAATGTTGTTTAGCAAAACAGAATTGTTCTAACGGAATTTTCTATTCGAAGAATAAGATATTCAACTTTGACACGTATATTCACAGCGCTTTGCGTAAAACTAAACT
Organism: Galeopsomyia nigrocyanea; assembly: GCA_035047105.1. NCBI lineage: Eukaryota > Metazoa > Arthropoda > Insecta > Hymenoptera > Eulophidae > Galeopsomyia > Galeopsomyia nigrocyanea. The sequence continues at coordinate 442 of JAWWMK010029863.1, forward strand.
AATATATGATATTAAACTTCAACATCACATAATCTTTTTGAACTAATCATGTCTTTTAAACAACATACAAAAATATCTGAAATAAAATATAATATTTCCATGCTCACAATCAGATCGGAGCTATTAAAGTAAACATTCAAACGAAAAATATAAACTTGATTTCATTCGCGACGACAAACGTATTTACATGAAATCAGAAACAGATGCAATTGCATTTTGCAGATCCTCAATTTCCAATAATTCGAAAATCATGTATGCGCAGACGTGAGGTACGCGACAGTCGCCAAAATGGTCCAACGAATATTTGGCAGGCTCAAGGAGAGCTAATCGAGTTTGCCGATGTAAGCGAGCTTGATTATACCTTAACGTTAATTATTTAGTTGTTTGTAGTATTTCAGTGAATTCACATTAGTTAAAAGTATTTATTTGTACGACAAACATCTACTTTAATATTTTACCATTTTTGTTATTTATACTCCAAGTTTCCTTTATTTTAAGATCTGGAGTACGAGTAATATTGGTCTTTTTGGAATCCCATATGGGAAACCATGTGGAAATTCCTATCGAATTCCGCATGGGATCCTGCATAAGATCCCACGCGGGACCTTACCTAGGATCCCATGCGGGACCTTACGTGGGATCCCATGCGGGATCCCATGAGGGATTTCACGACCGGCATCAATTGCTCATTGAAAAAACCTTATAAATGACGGGAGAAAATCGCTCTCGACATTTCAAAGCTCTCTAAAAATAAAGGAATAAATTTTTATTGATCACCGAATAGTATAAAGTTGTTGATTTTATAATATCGTCCTTCATATATATAGAAAAATTCCACAGGGGCCGTTGTGTCCCGGGAGTTTTTGCCCCGCCCGCCCCTACTTTTTTTATACATAAAACAATAAATCACTCTATAATGAGAGGATAATCAGAAAAAGTTGTGTAGATTTGTTTAAACAAGATTTTATTTTGGCGAATTACAACGATATTAAATACATGCGTACATACATAGAGTTGAGCTCACAAACGCTATACAATTATTATGCTTGAACGGGTTTTTGTTTATTGTTTATTCACACGTTTATGCAATCTACAATTTTTTCATGTACACATATTTCTGCGTCTTTGCAATCTTCATCTGAGAATTATGCTCAATATTGAGAAAGATATTATATATCCGTGAACTAATTGTTAAAAGTATGTCACTTTTCATTTTATATATCGATATAACAAAAATTTTTTTCATAAAAAATTACAATATTATTCTTTTCTTTCTATTACCTTTACCAACTTTTACAAGTGTTTCTTAATTTTATAATAAAGGGGCTCAAAATACAATTCATGCAATTTGTCTTCTTTCTTTCCTCATTTTTGTTTCTGTTTTTTTGGTCAAAGTCTTTTGTAAATCTAATGAAATTTCTTGTTTATATTCTAAAAAATACAATACAATTTTTCTAAATGAAAATTTATACTTTCTTTCATTTGTATGTTTCGATATTCCAAGATTTCAAATACTTCTGTGTCTCATCTACTTTTGCGTGTGTCGCACAGTCTCCCCTGCATCCACTAAAATCGAGAACGCAAAAACTTTTTGTACTCTTTATGTCAATTCATTAATTATTGTCAGTAAAACGGAGGTTCATTAAAAAAGCAAAGGTACTAAACATTTTTTTTCTTTTAAAGTGAATTTTTTTTTCATATATATTACGGTCGATTTCCAAAGATGTAAATCGAACAAGCGCTATGTGGATTTAAATGCATTGCAGCGGCTTTTTAAAATTGGTTTACATTATTTGAACCCTCAGCGTATATTCCGGGGATCATATACTTTCATTAACGATCGTAGTTATCATTGTTTTTTGTAATTATCTAGTATTGTCTTGAGTTTTTCCATATACGGTCGAACTTTGTTTATTCAAATTTCTATATAGTATAATAATACGCTTCTATTCAATGTATATTGTATTTTAATATTAACATTTAAATTTGCCTTTCGATAAAATTCAGTAAGCCTTCACAACAGAATCGATGAAAAAATTCGAATAGGCCATATATGTCAGATTCGATTTACGTATCGTTATCGTGATTTCCCTTTTATTTTCAACGGCACCGTTTTACGTATATTTTCGTCCTTGCGCATTTCATTTTGTCAAATGTTCAATCCTAATTCGAATGTTTTACATCGTTCTCTCGAGCTAATCACTAATTTTATCTAATATTTTTTTTGTCGACAGCTAGATGTATATTTTCGTAATCACAGATGTCGAGCTTTCATTTTAATACCTCTAAGATTCACTGAGCTGCAATTTTCAATGTTTGATAAAAATCTTCTCATTAATCGAGCACGTATATTTTTTTTATTGTATAATATATAGTTACGTGGATATGCTTGAATTTTGATGGTCGGGGAATGATATGCGCTACGACAATATGTAATTATTGTTTCAAATAACTCTCTCGTGACAAGAGAGCATTGCGATATGAATTCTTAATTTATAATTTGAATAAGCTGCGATACTTTGAGCGCGCGATGCAATTAGAACCTTCGGAAAAACCTTGAAAGTTATGTTTATCGCCTATCGTTAAATGACACACACCGACAATTTTTTGTAAGATGTATTATTAATCTGACGCATGTTTAAATTCAATCTATATCTTACATGTTTTCATTTTGATGAAAACATACGTTTTTTACTTTTCTTTCTTTTTTTTGAGAAACGGCGAGCTAACAACTACGAAGTTGTTGTCTACTACGATATCTTTTTCTTTGAATCAATGCTTCCTATCAATCTTTTCTGGCGGCAGTGTTAAATGAAGACTCGAAGCTTGTGTCTCTATATACCTTTTTAAACGTCTCTCGTAAAAAATTTTTATACAGTTAACTCGCTAAAAATGTGCATGAAACGTTTTTTTTTGTGTTTGATAGCTTGGGGTTCCATATATTCCTATATGATTACAAACTTTATAAAAGTTTTTTACTCGAGTTACAGCGTTGACAGTGTTAGAACATAACATTGGATGATAATTTTCAATGATTCATCGTGTACTTTCATTTAAGCATTGAGTAACATCTTTTTTTTTCTAATATCGGTGTTCTTTCTGTGGAATGTTTTCGTTTTTCTTAGCTATACGTAAAACCTTAATCGTTGAATTGCATAGTTTCATCGCTATGAAACATGTTGAATTCAATAAATCTACGGAAAATACTTAATCAAGACAACCTATTATAGTTTATCAATGTGAAGCTTCAAAGGGTGATAGAAAAATTGACTGTAAATGAACACACTGAGAAATCTAAAATATTTTCAGTTAATGTACAACAGGTTGTGAAACTCATATTTTGTTCACATTTCAAGAACATTCGAATAATTAATATATCTATTTTAATGAAAAAAAATAAGAAAAAGAAAAAAAATTTTTATTATAGAAATATATTTTTTCAACGTATTTTGGATAAATAGAAAATTCAAAAAGAGGAAAAGCTACTACAAGTGAGTTAGATAAAGTTGATGTTTTGCACCCTTATTAGGAATATTTTTTTCGCGTATACATTTGCTCATACTTATTATGACCTATATGTACAGGCGTATTTGTTTTTTTTTTTAAATCAGTTGTGTGTCTTCTTCTTCGATGCATTGTAATACGTTAAATTGTCTTAATCGACAAAACCGTCGATAATACTTTCAGTTTTGATTGTGCTCAGTTCAGCTGTCTATTGTCAAAATTCAAATTGACTTTGAGTTACTTTGAGATGTGCAACAAGACTTTCATTATTGTTTTTTTTTCTCCTGTCGTTTTCTTTTTCCTCGTGATTGATTTATCATTATTCAATTTAACATCTTGCTTTTGTATTCAATTCATTTGTCTTTTTTTCGCATGTTTTCCTTAACAATAAAAAATATGTTGTACATCATGTGACTTACTTCATTATTTTATACTACCATTCTAAAATATATGAATGTTACCTTCAATAAATATTCTATGAAAAACAATTACAATATACGTAATGTTGTTTTGGATTTGTAAAGTATCTTTCGTATCGCTTCATGAGATATATGGCTTAAAGTTAATAAGTAAGACCTAATTTTTTTCGCGTCGCAGACGCTATAAAGTTCTTTCTTTTTTTTTAAATATTGTTAGGCGATCGACACCTTCAATCAATTAGAAAACTAAATTATCTCATGAATCAACAATGAGTAATTTCCATGAAATCATGCTCAAGTATTTCTTGCTAATTTAATATTTTTTAAAAAGAATTAAAAATTTTTAGAAATTCAAGTTGAATATGTCATATACTTCTTTCTTGAGTATTTAAAAATCAAAACTTAACAGTTAATTTTGTATATTGGACCTTAAAACCACATAATATTAATGAAGTACAGTTATAGAGATTCATCATTTGATTACCCGATCTTTATGTATCAATTATTGTGAATTTTTTTTTATCAATGTTGAGCATGGATAATATAAAATTAATCTATTTGTTGCTTTATAATCTCATAACCTTTGACTATCCTGCACGATAAAAGTATTATACAAAAAGTAATAGTTTAACGATAAATTTTATCATACATCGTTTGCAAAACGACTATAAATAATAAATATCGCAAAGAAATACTTTTAACAATTACAAATTATCGTTTCTTATATATTGATATATATACACGTATGTATAAATTATATGGTATACATTTATCTGTATATACTATATGTTCGTATGTAAATTCTTTGATATTTGCGTGGAGCTTTCAATATGCGCTTTTCCACATTATTTCGCACCTCGAAGGATATGAACTCTGTTTCATTATCGGATAAATAAAATACGCAATGAAACGATATGTAGTTAGAACACTTAAGCGGTCGTTTAACAATGTTTTTTTTCAAAACCAATCGTCATCGTGATTATTTCACTAAAGATACAAATCTATTTCAAGTTTATCATATAAGCTTGATATTTTGGAGTAAGGTATATATCAAAATAAATTTTCTTTGCGTTTTCTTTCCGTATTATGGGAAAAGTACAAGTCAAAAAATATACTTTTTTTTACGTTTTCCGTGATATAATTTGAAAAAACCGCGACGCTTTTTCGAGCGTCAAAATAATCGACAAAGTATTTTCTTGTTTCTTTTTGTACAACTACGACTTAAAATTAAAAAGAAAATGTATCACTCGTACGATAAACACACTGATCATAAATTGAAGATAATGAAAAAAAAATAATCGAGATAACACGAGGATTCATTACAATCTACGGAGAAAGAAAGAAAAAAAATACATTTTGCGCTAGTATTTTACGTTTCTTTCGCAATGACAAAAAAAACACAAAATCTCAATTTACGATGTGCGTCTGCGACACGACATAGTTATAAACTATTATGTATACATGGCATCAGCCAATCAAGCGCTTTTTTTTTACTCGAAGCGTAATTTTTTTTTACTTTTTTTTTGTCTTGGAATGCACCGACGTTCAACGGTGAATGATGTGTATATATTGTGTATTTTGAGAGGGTATACGCGCAGCATTGATAATATAACTATTTGGCATGTTTTAAATTCGAACTGTCTTCGCTTGGTTTTTTTTTCCTCTTTCAAGTATATCGTTTATGTATATAAATATGCTTAGCAGACACGTAATGTATGTATATTTATATAATGCTCTCGCGAATGCGCAATATATATATTGGCACCAAGTTGAAATCCCTAAACGGAGCTTGTACGTATATATACTCGATATGAAGTATAATTGAATGTTGCAAATTAAAGAACGCATATATACCTCTTTATCTCCCATTCTTCGCGTCTTTGGTATATATAACAATGCGTGTTTTACTTTTTTTTTTCGTTTTCGACTCAATCAACACTTCTGACGACTGCTGTGGGCGAAAACGGCGCACTGAACCATTCCGGAGAATTTTTCAATTACAGATCCCTTTTTTCCTCGTTTTTTTGCTTGCTTATTTGTTTGTTTGTTTTTGCGTGTTACATTTGTTGCTGTTTGTTCGTCGTTTATTTTTTTTTATTACTCGAGCGTTTTCGCAGATTACAGCTCTGCGGGAACGTCGTCTCATATGGACGTCGTGTGATTGTCACCACCATTTCGGCTCTGTGCACCGTGATGAGGCAGCGCGGCCAATTCGTTTCTGCTCAGATAATTGACGATACCAGCGCCGAGTGAATCGCCAACTACGTTCACGGTCGTTCTGCAGCGATCACTGTGTAAGAAAACAACAAAATTAACATTTTTCCTTGAAAATCGCAACACAAAGCTTTTTTTTTTCTGTCAAATTTACTCACAGCAACCAATCGATAGCCAAGATCAAGGATATATCACCGGATGGAAGTCCCACGGTATCCAACACCATGACCATAGTAACCAAACCAGCTTGAGGAATTCCCGCCGCACCGATACTAGCTGCCGTCGCGGTAATACTATACAAACAAACAAAAGCACACGTTTCAATCCCTCTACTTTCACCTCCAATTCAATTAAAAAAAAAAAAAAAACTACCTTATAGCAGCCAACTGTCCAAAGCTCAGGGAGTACTGTCGAACTTGTGCGATAAAAATCGCAGCTACAGCCTCGTAAAGCGCAGTACCATCCATGTTAATCGTCGCTCCGATCGGCATGACGAAACGGGTGACACGCGGATCGACGCCGTTGCGTTCCTCGAGGCAGGCGATAGCAACGGGCAATGTCGCCGAGCTCGACGATGTGCCAAAAGCCGTAGCCATGGCTTGGGCCATATTCGACACGAAGGTGAAGGGATTTTTACGGGTGAACAGGAAATAAATCGTCGGTAGTACCAAGAAGCCGTGGATGCACAAACCGATCATCACGGTGAGGAAGTACATGCCCAGTTGTGCCACGACTTTGTTCAGCGAACCCATCTCGATGATTTTTGATGCGACCAGGAAGAGAACGCCGAGTGGTGACATCCTGTATGGGATGATAATTATTTGTTAGATGTGATTTTTTTCGGTTTTTTTTTTATATGTGTTTTTCTTACCATACAACCCAATTGGTAATGATCATCATGGCAGTCGAGAGTGTCTCGAAGAAGCTCAGCAACGGTTTGCCCGAATCGCCCATTTTACCCAAAGTTATTCCCAACACCGTGGAGAACACCACCAAGCCAAGAATATTGGTGCCGGATTCGACAGACGGCACGATCTTCCAGGTATACTTGTCGGCTGTTTTAACGACATGTTTATCATGAGAAAAAAAAATTAATTTGTCGATTGAAATTTACGATAATATTATACCTACCTAACGTGCTATTCACGTCCATTTCAATTTTCGTCTGATGCTGCGAGATGCAAGCTTCCACGAGATTCGGCGGAAACATATTTCTCACGAGATCCATTAACGTGTCGACCGTTGTGACGTTTCGCGGTGCTTTGTCGTTCGCCTTCTCGCTATCGTGATTCGAGCCGGGTTGAATCGTCACCACGAGAATGATACCTGAAAAAAAAAATAAAATCGTAAATAAAAATCAAACTTTAAAAAAAAAATCATCTGAAACTTACCAAGTATGACAGCACTGATCGTAGTGGTCATGTAGTAGATGATAGCACGACCGCCAATTTTGCTGCTGAGCGACAAGTCGAGAGATCCGATGGCCGATATCAAGCTCGACATTATCAACGGCAGTATCAGCGATTTGAGCATCCTCAAGAACAATTCGCCCACATAGTTCACGTACATGATCTCGCGTTTCGACCATGTTTTATCGACGTTTCGCAATATCAAGCCAAGTCCAATGCCCAACAATACACCGGCGACTGTTAGCATCGTCAGTGCGTTGTGTTTCAAGAATACAGCGACCTTTTGGCCTCTTGTCCTTGGCAATCTGTTCGGTTGGTGCGGATAGTACGATGTTTTCTCCGCCTTCGTGCCGTCCATTCCGGATAGCGGAGATCTGATGTGTGGAGAAGAAAAATTGAGCTTTTTTTTTTGAAAAATACAATTGTATTTAATCTTTCAATGGGCAATTAAGAATATCAAATGGCGTGTAATTCGTAAAAAAATTTTTTTCAGGGTTTGATAGAGTTCTCGTGTATCCGCGGAAAAACAACGCTGACGCGGCGGCATTTGCCGTGCAAATACATAATAAGTGCGCTGGAAATCTTTGTGAAATGAAAATTCTTTCAACCTTCGCCGTTTCCTTTCTAACGATTCGTAAAGGCGCGTGACATACATTTTATTTTGTGTATGCGTTATAATTGTATCACAGCTTTAATTTGAAAGGTTTTTCCCTTTTTTCTTCCATCTCCCTCAGGACGAAGTGTCGTTTTAATGTGATTATATACCTGCGCGCACGTGGCAAGTTTTTCGAATATTATTTTTTTTACGGCCTAGTTTTATTTTATGTTTTTCCTGGTGTTTGATTAATCATCCTAAACGAGCGTCATTTAAATACCTCGAAACGATCTATTTAAGTAATTGCATGAAAAAAAGAACGCGCAAGTGTTTTGAGTTTCGATTATACATGCATTTACGCTCGTGGAAACGTGACTCTTACAAGACGCACGAATGTTACGTAAAAATTTTCCACATCGAGTTCGTATAGTAAAAGAATTTTCTCGCGCGCTTCGAAAAAAAAAAAGCTCTTTATCAGTGGAAAAAAGCTCTCTTCATCGAGTGTTAAGGCATCAAAAACAAAAAGAAAAAAAAAGCTTCTTATTAAGTATCCAATCGGCCTTGAAACGTATAAACCATCTCGTAATCCAATCTATATATACATTTCGTACATTTACAATGTCAATGACAGAAAAGAAATCCCCTGGTTACGTCATATCATATCACGACGGCGGTGTTATCATTCACGCTCGGTCGCGCGAAATTTCTTTTTTTTTTTTTTAAAGCGTGCACCCAAAAAAATGTAGGACGCTTCCGCGACTCTTGATGTGTAGGCGTGATGATGGAACGACGACGACGACGTCGTAAAGTGCGACACGTGCGATTGAGCTTTAGAAGCCCGTTGTGTATGCCTGTGTTTGTTGCACATACATACATCTTCTCTCTTTTTTTTTTCCTTTTTTTTTTCTTTCGATGTCACTGGGTTTATAGAGCTTCTCGAGTTAATGTATTCTACTTTATGTTTTCGTGTGTGGGTGTATATTTTTTTTTTTTGAAACTAACACACACACCTGTTTACTCATCCAGTAGAGTTCAATCAGCCTTGACTAAATTATATTACCCAATTTTCCGAGCGAAGGTCGTTTCAGTAAATGACACACCCATGTAACATTTGGAATTAATACCTTTCGTTAATCAAGAAAAAAAACAGCTGGACGTGACAGAAAAGCTCGTAAAAAGGTTACGGTCGCGTGTATTAATATATTCAAGTCCGAAAAGATTATATGAAAAGCCAAGACGTACGAGAGAGAGAGAAAGAGAAAGAGAGAGAGTGTATATATGAGAGCCACTGATTCAAGAGGAGGATGAGGAGGAGGAGGAGGGACGTTAACTCGAGTTATCCGCGCTCGTGCAGATGTGCCGTATACATACGTGTGTATGTGTATGTTATTATCCAGTAGCGACTAGACATACCACGATTATCTCTCTCTCTCTCTCGGCTTTATAAATACAATTACTCCCGCAAAACTCTTCCGGCTTTCTCTTCGATTTAAGAAAAAAACGTCAAGCGTCGTTCAATTAATAATTCTTTGTCGGCGGAACAATACGATTGTATATGTATACACATATATAGTGAAGGGGGAAGTCTCGTGTCGTGCGGAACTACTTGAACTACTTAAAGATTAAACTCCCTTTTGTCGCGCCTACGCAACTTATTGCGTCCGCTAGATATATAAGCAGGGTTGCGTGTTTCATTTTCATTGTCCGATGTTGTACGTATAATATATGCTGATGAATTTTTTTTTTTTTGTTTCGCGAAATGTTTATACACGTGTCTGAAAATAATTATGCAATTGCACGTTTAGCAGGAGAACAAAGCGTGCATGTGCGTTTCGAATCTAAATTGCGAAAAAAAAAGAAACGACGACGCGTGTCAACGCACTCTATTACAATTGAAGACGGACACACACAATTTCGAATTGCTTAATATGTTTTTTTTTTCTTTTCGCTAATCGAGTTTGTCGCGAAAAAGCTTTTATGAGATTTGTATCACGGTATAAATGCGTTTATATACTTCATATTCTCGCATTACGAGAGATCAACGAGAGTATAATGAATGGATTCCATCATCTCGAATCAAATTGTATAATACGAGCGTATATATAAAAAGAAGAAACGTCTTTTATTGTCGAGCTCGCTTGATTAAACGACTTGAACACACCGACACGGACAATTCATTATACGATGAAGACGTAAATGTGTGTGTGTATGTCTTTAACTTGTTTAAGGAAATCAAGGACGCGAAAGAGATTTTTTTTTTTGCATTTGAAAAGAAGTTGTTCGAGTATGTTAGTCATTCCTCGAGCAAATTATACCCAAAGTGTAATACGTGAATGGATTTCGGGAAAAGTTTAATTACGCTTCCGCGATATTTTCGAGAGGGGGGGGGGGGAGTACGTGCCTGTATCGAAAATCCCAAAATACACACACCGAATGGAATATTAGAAAATAGTCAATCAAAAGATAAAAAAGGGAAAAGCTAAAACATCAAAATCTCGACGATACATACGTATACACATCGCGCCAACCCCTCGAATATAAATATATCAATCTTTCACTCGTATACACCCTCATCTAAAAAGATTATTTGACCGGAAGAGAAAAAAAAGAAGAAAAAAAAAGGCATATATATATAGGTCCGACTACTTTCTCTCTCTGTTTATTTATACACCTGTTGCTTTCTTTCTCTCTTTCTTTCTTTTTTTTTCCCTTCCCTCTTACGTATATGTGTATATGTATGTGTATATATATATGCCCACACCTGAGCGCGACGGCGTGTTACACATACACACACACACACTAACGTGGTGAGCTTGCAAGCCCAGAGATTAATTGGCTTATTAAGCTCTCCCTTTGACATCGCGATATGTCGGCGCATAGAATTTGATATTGCAAGCCTCTTTGATACATGCGATCTCACACTGCGAATAATATACTTTGTTTAAATAAAAAAAAATACGATTTTATTTATTTTTTTTCAATTTTTTTTTATTTGAAAATATGAAAGCTCGCGCGGTCATATAATACGACGTACAAACACGTATCAACACCGAGAGAGAGAGAGAGAAAGAGAGATGAGAAAAATTGCTACTCTTTCACGTGCAAACGACGGGCGAGGGTCGATAACGCTCAGCAAACACCAAACACATTATGAGTAAAGTAAGCCGATCTTCCTACTTTACTCCCTTCGAGGGAAAAAAAAATAAATCTCTCTTCCCTCTTTCGCTTATGATTTCTCTACGAGCGCGCATTGTACTATAAAAGGAAGTAATTGCCACTCGAGAGAAAGAAAAGAAAAATTCCAGCGTTTACTTTGTTTTCTTTTGCGCGAATTAACCCATTTCTCCAAGCGAGCGTTTATAAAAAAAGAGAGTTTTCCAGTAGCTTTGTCGTAAGCAATAAAAGTTTTTTTTTTATATTAAATTCGAAATGAAGAAAGACATAGATTGGAAAAGCTCGCAAGCTCACGATAAACCGGAAGATATCCCTTGAAACGATACGTCCACCCCTCTCGCAAGTTTGACATTCTTCCGCATATAAAAAAAAAGAAGAAGAGACACAAGCGAATCAATCAACTCTCTCTTTTTTTTTCCTCGCAAGCACGTGGTTTTTATGCTAAAAAAAAAAAAATTCGCTCATCGCCCATCCATCAAAGAAAAAAAAAAGTTCTTCGTCGTTTTTACTTACAGTTCAGTGGCCACCTCCATGACGATGATGATGATGATGATGTCGTCCTTGTGTCGAGTTGGTCGTTCTCACCGGCGCGCCGCCGCCGCGGAAGTGAGAGAGAGAGAGAGGATGCGAAGCTTTAGTTCGTCTCCCCCCTATGGAGTTAGAGAGACACCACCACCACAGCTGATATAGAGAAGAAAAAAAAAAGAAGAGTGCGTGTGCGTATGTGTGCGAGAGGATCCCTTCCTGCTGCTGTCGAACGATCTATGCTGCCTCTCTTCCCAAAGCCTATATCATCATCGTCCCATTGGGGGGAGAACCAACCAAGTTCTCTTTTTTTTTTTGCTTGCTTGCTTGACTCTCCGCGAATATTCTTCTTCTCTTTTTTTTTACTGTATCACTGTTATTTATGTCGCAAGCACAGAGCGAGACTTCACTGGTTTTTTTTTTACACTTTTTTTTTATTATAAGCACACACCTTTTCTTCTTATCGTTCGGCTTCTCCTATCTATTTATCTTTTTTTTTTGGATGCCTCAGCGACCTTGAACAGAAAAAAAAAGGATTGAAAGGGGTTAGTAAATTTACAATTTTTAAAAACCCAACCAACACACACTCGAAAGCTTTGTCACAACGCAACCACACACTCATGCAAGCAATTTTTTTTTGCAAAGTTTCCCGACACACAGAGAAAGAGTGACTGATAATATTCGATTAAAGTGTCGTTGGATGGGCCATTGTTTGGGGAAGCGGATCGTTAACGGTCATTAGTCATTATCCGCGCATTCTTCGATCTGGGTCACCGCTAGTGCACAGAGAGTGAGCGAGAGGGACAATAGGGAAGCAGCAGCAGCAGCAGCATCAAGCCCAGCAGCCAAGTTCAGATATTGGAATTCAGAGCAAGAGAGAGAGAGCGGTTACCCCGGCGATAAGATGATAAGGACTCTGGGAAAATCAATAGACTCCCAGGGATCCTCTCTCTCTCTCACTCAGTTTCTCTCGGGAGAAACAGACTCATTTTAACGCTTGCTGACTGAAATTTACTCCGCAAGCTCGATTAATAATATCTTCTTTTTTTTTTTTTGTACTTACGCGATTTATCAGTGTATAACTGTACGGTACAACAATTTCATTTATTTTTTTTTTTTCGCGCGCCACCGAACAAACACTTGTGGCGCGCGAGGTGAGCGATAGAGCGAGCGAGAGTATATATACTGTATGGCGACGAGACGACGATGTGAGAGCGACTAAAACTCTCTGCCAAGCGCGAGACGACGACGACGACGACTACTACTACTATATAGCGTATATACAACGACGACGACGACAGTATCAAAAAGAGGTGGGGGAGGGCAAATGCTAGTGCTGCTGCTGCTGTATATCATACAACACAAGCGCGCGTGTGCGGATTAAATGCGACTCGCTCTTTTGTTTGATGTGTGTGCAAACGTCTCTATTATTGTATGTTCGAGAGATGTGTGGATTTTTTTTTATGGAAATATTAGGAAATTAACGGTGGGTAATGATGTGTTGTTTGATGTTGATTGTTGAATTGTGTGGAAAGAATTTATATTAATTTATTTTTGTTTGTTTTTTAGCGTTACGATATAATTATTTTTATACCTCAATACTCTTGAATTAATCATCATTTTATTTTCTCTTCTCTTTCACGAGTTTCCAATTAAAACGTAAACCTTCATTACGTATATCAAAAGTACAATTGCCAATTGCAATTCCGAAAATGCATAAACGTCGAACGCGCAAAAACGAAGGATAATTAATAATCCACGCCCGAAACGTCGATGCAAATGAACAATGCCAAACTCAATAATTGATATCGAGCATTCAACAATGTAATACTCCCACACAAGAGCGCGTCGTCATAATATTGCTCGATCGCGCGTAAAAAACGTCCCACCTATACATATACTCGATAATTAAATTTCACACGCAGCCGTGCGTGTCATTCATAAATATATAACGAATATTATCTCACAAACCCTCCCGATAGGTTCCATATTTCCGAATTTTTCATTTTATTTTTTTTTATTCATCCTCGATGCAAATTTCAACGAGCAGCACATTGGAATTTCAACGATGCGATGAATATTGAAATAATGTCACGAAAAAAAAGACACCCACAGTGGAGTATACATATATAT
>JAWWMK010029874.1:0-14410 GCA_035047105.1 Galeopsomyia nigrocyanea
CTCTTATTTTTTGATGAACTACAACATATCAAAAAATTATAGAAATCGGTGAGGTCGGGTTGGGGTACCTTCCTTGTTAGAAGATATAAAATAAATAAAATAAAAGAAGTTTAAACATTAAAAGCTTCTTGAATCTCCTCTCAGCGTTAAAAGCTTTTCGAATCAACACTCAACGTCAGATGAATAAATGAGTAACGCAAAGATGTTCTATTAATAAAAAGTCTCTTCATATTCCATGTAACTCCTAAATCAGCAATTACCAAGTTAATTATAGTAAGTTAAGTATTCTGCGGTCAAGTCAGCTCCGCGAATACCAAACAAAGAGAGAGAGAGAGAAAGAAAAAAAAAGCTCCAACGAGACAAGCCGAGCGAGGAAGTGAGCGAGAGCCAAAGAGAGGGGAAGGACAATTTATCCGCGAGATAGCGCAATTAAGGTTAATACAGCGAGGGCAAGAAAAGAATAAGCCGGAAAATGATTGTTCTGGTGGAGAAACAAAGCACTCGGGCTAAGACCCCATTAGCCGCACGTAGGAGGAAAAGAAAGAAAGAAAAAAGAAATAGAGAGAGAGAGAGAGAGAGAGAAAAAGACTAGACGGGCTAAGTTTGAGGAAATATTTGGATTGCTATATATTTTCGAAGTGGAAAGAGCAATATGGAGATGGCTCAAGCTCAACTCGCTAATGCTCTTAATGTTGTTATTTAAATTAGCCGGAGTGCTTTGGCGTTGCGACTCGATGTGACTACGGCCGAAAGTCCAAGAGACTGGCAAACGCGTTCAATCCGCTTAAATATTTCAATGGAGTAAAAGGAAGAGCTTTTGGTCGAAGGATAGCACACACATACACACGTGGGAGCAGTTTAGTTTGCTCTGGCAAACTACATTGCGCGGTCTACCGTATCGTCGAATGTCCATTTCCCCTCCTTTTCCCAACCCTTCCCGCGATAAAGTGTTTAGAACTATGTTCCTCGTGTTTGAAATCGCGCTTCGAACGATATGACCTGACAAAGTATTGTACTCGTGCGTTTCAATAAAGTGAAAGCGTCTTTCACAAGAGGCTGCGTCGCCGTGAGTGATCGGCGAGAGAGAGAGAGAGAGGTTCTCGATTTCCCAGTGAATATAAGGACTTACGAGGAGCGCGTTAAGGCTGATGGAACTACGGCACGACCTCGTCGCTCTTGCTGCTGCTGCTGCTACTATACTACCGAGGCTCTTTCACCCCTTGACAAGTGGGACTCGCGCGCGCTCTATACCGGTGCTTCCTCGGCGGCGAATTGAGAATTATTAGCTATATGAGCAGCGCTTGAAAGCTTGCCGTTCGCCTAAATCTTGCTAAACGTCAGAGCGCAGATTATACTTTTATGCATATAACGTCTGCGAGAAAAACTTCGAAATATATGCAATTTATTGGAGTATCTACATTATTTAGTATTCATTTTACGATTGAATTGAAATTTCACTGTCATATATTCCTTCAATTACTGCTTTCAGTTTGAATGACGCGTCATGAGTATTCTATAATCAATTTTGGAAATTCACAAAGGGGATTATTTATTATCTGTCGTGACATGATAGACTTGTTTCATACTCTAACTTATAATTTACAAAGCAATATTTTCCTTTCGAGTTGTCAAAAAGTTATCTAATTTCATTAAGCGTCGCGACCCAAAAAAGTTAATTAAACCGAATGCAAGTGGTCATTAACAAAAATAATTATGTGACTTTATACGTAGCGAGGGATTTAGAACCGAGCTTTAAAGCTCAGTAGTGTAACACTTCGCGAACTTTTTTGGTGAAGAGAGCTGCGAGAAATGTCAAAAAACATAAAGAGACGAGTTGCCGTGACTGACATTAGGCTGTACAGATTGCACAGCACACACACACACACACATAGAGAGATACGAGAGACGAAATTCAGCTGTGACTTTGAACAAGAAGAGACGTGGTCTGACTGAAACTCAAGCTGCTGCTGCTGCAGCTTGCTGCGCGTTTAACGCTTGTGCATATACGTGTAGGCTCAGAGATGTAAGTAGGTATATATGAGTTGACTGTCGACTTGGGTTTACATAGCCCCGCGATATATATATATGCCACATCGCTGAGTGTGTAATTCAGCTGCGGCAATCGAGCGCCGCTGCCGCGCAGAGACTCTCACACTCCTCACCCTCTCTCTCTCTCTCTCGACTTGCACGTCTCCGGAGTTGAATAATTCGCGGCTAATTTTGCCGCGCCACCCTAATTGGCCAACCTCCTGTGGTCTCTTTGCAGTTCTTCTCTTACTTTGTGCGCTTTATTTATTAAAGTTCATTAACTTAGAAATATTATCATCTTAACAAGTTCGTGTTAAATAAAAACAGCGAATCGATTAATTTCGTCTTATTATTACGAATGAAATTCGTGAATTCTCTTTAAAAAAAAATTACACAAGTACTGAATTATAAAACGCCATATCACAGGAGTTCCAATCAGATGTGATAGCAGAGATTTTTCTTGTCGTTGCTCCGGCCGCTCCTCAAATCGCACAACAATCGCCTTTGACACTTCTTGTCGCATTCCGGCGTGACTGGCGAATTCCTATAGTAGTTCCTGCAATAATCGTAGAAAAAAAAATTCATTGATTTATGCCAATGTCAGAGTGACGCGCGCACGCGTTGACAGATCGAAAGCTCCAATTATACCTGTGATATGTGTCAAACAGGTCCTCGTCATCGATCATTCTTGTAATGAGATTGCTCCACTCGCTCGGATGAAGCGACGTCATATTGTAAGCCTGTCTGGCTGTGTAGGCCTTGTACCAGACGGGCTCGCCGTTGCGATTCGCTTCGTCAAGATTCATCTTCCACGTCTCGTGATCGAGGATAGCCTATGCGAACAAGTCGGCATTTTTATTATCGATTTTATATGTTATTCGGCGAACGATAAACTTACTCTGTTTGTCCTTGAATGATCACCCTCCACGTAATAAATACGATAACCGGGATTGACATTCTCCCATGGAGTGATGGAAGGCGCAATGTATCCAACGTTCACGGCTCGTTTCAGATCTTTCGTGTCGTAGAATACTTCGAATTCGTCGTAGTGAGTGTGTCCGAAGAATTGTGCCATTATGATACCCTCGTACCTATACAACGAAAAATACGTCAAATCGAATTGCTCGAAGTCCTATCTTTTTGAGAAAAAAAATCTATTTACCTATTAATAATATCATAGTAATTCCTTGACCAGACTTTGATGCAGTCACTTCCTCCAGGAGGTACGTGCCCTATAATGTGAACTTTCTCGCCGTTAGCTTCAGCTTGATCGAGCTCGCGAATGAGCCAAGCGAGCACACCAGCCGGATCGGTGCTGTTCTTCAGCAGCCAGAAATTGTTCTTGCTGCAGTAGTTGCCGTTCACCGAGAGAATTCGAAAACCAGGTCTCACGAGGACACTGTAGTAAGCCCCGTGTCTTATGGTCTCCGACGTGTGCGACGGTAACCAGCGACTCCACTCTCTGTCCAACTCGTCGTACAGCCAAGACATGTTTTTCCTTGCCGGGGCACCTTCTCCGCCGAAGCTGAATGTTTTTAGCGTGGATTATTATTGATTAATTCGAATATTGATATTTTTGTTTTGCGAACTTACCTGTCTACCGGACAACTCTCGTGATTTCCGATCGATGGGTAAATCTGAATATCTTTGAAGTATTTAGCAAACAGCTGTGCCGAAAATTTCATATTTGCCAAATTTTCCTCCCTCGTTTGGTTCCATATATCGTGAGGAGGAGCGTCGCCGGTCCAAATAATGTAATCAACGTCCTATCAAAGCAAACGAATTTCGTAATTGACAAAAGGTTTTTTTTTTATAACTCTTCGAAGCATGCATTTTTTTTTACGCAATTTCCGTGTGTGCGCTGTCAATTTGCTTTGAAAGTTATACATTTCACCGGGCCTCTAGCGATTAATTTGCCTTAATGACTCTTTTAAAGCTCGGTGGAAGCGCGCAATGCAAGGCAAAGCCATTTTCAAAGCAAACAAGATTTTAATCTGGCTTTTTCAGGCCACTCTCAGATAATATCTGCTTTTTCAAAGAGAGTGGTGTATACCGCACTTTGCGTTTTTTGTCGACTCAACTAATTGCTAATTAATCATTTTAAAAAATACGCTTTCAGTTTTAACTGAAAATACATTTTAACCGAATGAATTGTACATAACGATATAGTCTTTCATTTGATTCAAGCACTCTCGTCATTATCATTGACTGAAAAATTTTTCAAAGAGTTTTGCGTTCTAACCGACTCACCTTATGGGTGTCGGCAATATGTTTGAGAGCATTCTCAAAGAGAATCAAGGGAGTGTCGCATCTGCGGTAGTCGCCCCACTTTCCCGCGGTAACAGCATTGCTGAACGGTTCACCGTCGGCAGCTCGACAGCACAGCGGCTCTTTGCAGTCGGCGTTCGCACCCTCCAGGTAGTGAGGATCGTAATGAGTATCGGTGATCTGTATGACCTTGAGCATTGGTGTATTCTGGAGAGTCGAACTCGATGGGTGCTCGGCGGGCTTTTGCTTTGGCGGGAACGTAACTTTCCATTCGTGACGCTCGTCTTCGCCGTTCAGGCACGCGTCGTTCAAGTAAAAACTGCAGATCTGCGCTGGCCTCATCGGTGATTCTTTTACCGCTTGGACCACATCGATCTGTCGAGAGATACATGATATAATATCAAAAATCTTTTTTTTTCTCCAATGATAAAATATCGTTAAAGCATAAAATCGATCGGAATACATAGATGGGTGATTTGCACGAAAGTGTTCATTTTCAATGACAATTTCGTCTTGAGAGAAAAATTTTTTTTTCTTGTGTAAAAGTGGTTTTCCTATTTTGTTACGTCATAACTAGAAAAGTTATTGGTCTGGGAAAAATTTTCTTGAGATGCCTATTTGAATATACACGAATCAACCATCATGGAGGGGCAGTACACGGAGGGGACATTTCATGCTATAAATAGTTCTTTATTAACACATAATGTAATTGAAATCATTTCAGCTAGTATTTGACTCAAGTTTCGATAATTACTTTGAGAAAAAAGTGATTGGTGCTATAATAAGAGGATACTAAGATTTTTACTACCACGGTAAAGACATAAAATGTTGTATTTGTTTAAATAATGTTGCATTAGTCGACAAAAAATATTTAAATTACTGGTATTCGTAGTATCTAACGACATTCTCATTTAATTTGGAGTGTCTAGCACGCAATTTCGCCCCGGGCCACATACAAATCACACTGCCACTCGGCCAGCGCAAGAAGTCACACCATAGATTAAGTTGTTGGAAAATTGATGGACAAAATAGTTATTGCCAAAAAAATTATTTCGAAACCATTCAAATAAAAACCATAGCCATTATTTTTTGAGTAAGCTACATTACTTTGAAGAAAAATTATCATCATAAAAATAAAACTTCTCTAAATCTACAAAAACCGTAGAAATAAGATAATTTTTAAGCGAAGGACATACCACGGAGGGGACATTTTCGTCAGTTTTTACGTATTTACTGCGATATATATATACATGTTATCACACATATTTATATTGTAAATAATTGACAACGATGAATACTAGAATAACCTGTTATATTGATGCACAATAATTTGCATTGAATGTTCGAAAATGCGGCAGACATAGAAAGTAACAGTTTCCTGCAAATCACCCAGATATCTGATTAGGAAAAAATGTTATCGTAATCTGATATCTCGATTGTTCTGAATAATTCGTGTTTTCTACAGAAAAGTTGTGAAATTTTAAGCACTTCTTTATCTCGGCTAAACTTAAATTCAAATTGAAGTGATAAAATTCAGTAGGAGGAAAAAACTTACAGCCATGAGATTCATTACTCCCGAGCAAACTCTGGCAGTTTGGATTTTGAGAATGGTACAAGCCGTAGTAAGCAGTTTCAAAACATCTTCGTCGCTCTTGCCAGCCTTGAGCATGCTTCGTCCCAAGTTGACGAGGAACTTGCAGGCCACACATGTAGCTTTGCTCGTCGTCGACGTTTTAATTTCTTGCGTTACGCGATCCACGTTGAATATCTTGCTGACCATCTTCACCCATGCCTCTCTGTCTCCTCTGCTCAAAGCTTGGTCCATGTCATCCAGCCATCTTGTGTAATTCATCTATCCGCCGATAAACATTTATTATAATTTTCATTGTTATGCCCGAAGGAAAATATATTTTTAGTACGTACGTTTAGTAACCATTCGGGGTCAAGAACGTCGGCAATAGGCCCCAAAACATGCGGGGAAATGTCGTGGAGTTTATCATTGATATCATTTTTTGCATTGTTTATACCAGTAGCGATGTCCGTTATTTTGTCAGCAATATAAGATCTAGGATCTCTCCAAATTTCTAAACGTCATCAAAATGTAAATGTTACCGTCGTGCCTACGTTTTTGTTAAGTATATTATTGATAATGTTTTTAGTTACCTGCGATTCCTTGTTCGGAAGCTGCCACGCAACATAGGATTATAAATAACTTGCCCGACACCCAGCGCCGAGTCAACATCGTGGCTTATTTTTTATAAACAGATTTCTGAAACAAAAATTGACTCGAATTGATTTTTATTTATCATGAATATATTTTCTGATCCGACCAATTAATGACACGATATTTTAATAAACTGTATATAATATTTGGAAATATTTTTAAATAAAATATTCAGATAAATTTTTCCAACTTTTTAATCAATAAAAAATTTTTTTTCAACGTCTCAATTGTAAAAACATTATAAAAAGTTAGTGTTTTCGTAAGCCTAATTCTATTCATTTTTTAATCAAATAATAAAATATTTGCAAGAAATTAACATACAGTTTGCGAGATTTCTTGATTTTCCTGTTTTCTTTTTTAGGTAATTATTTCAAATTTCTAGTTCATACTTAAACAAAAGCTACCTCAAATTAAGGAAACAATGACATAGATTACTTAAATGCAACTATAATATTTATAACTGGATTGTCAAGTAAAGAGTATCATTTTCTTACACGCGAAGCTCAGCGAAACAAAGTGATACTTAATATGAGATTAATATTTCTGTACACTATTCTTTTTTTATCTTATCTAATATATCTTATCGACATTAACTATCACATCTAATAAAAATGGTCAAGCGCTGCAAAAGTCTATGAAAAGAAAACTAATGAAAAAAACTCACACTTTTTGTCGACAGCAATGCGCGTTGCTTTCTATAAAACTAGTCAAGCCTCACGACGAAAAGGTAAATTAGCAAAGCGACGATAAAATTTGGGAGGTACTTATACTTTCAAGATGTGAGAAAAATTCAGCTGTGTCAGCATGATTTAAGAGCCATATGTACACGATAATAAAAGTTAACCATAATTCGTTTACATTGCAAGGCAATTTAGTCTCGTAATTCAGCCTTCACTTTATTCTATATTTGACCTTCTGCTTATCACAATGATGTGCGATGAAGGTTATATCACTAATCGGCAAAAACATCAAGCTTACTTAAATTTATAAATCACTCGTATTCATGATTACTTTTTTAATGCAACAATTTATTCTGACGATGTGCCAATACTTTCTTCATTTTTTAAAATAATATTGAAAACAACAAAAGTTACTTTTTTTTTCAAATACGATTACACGGCAACTTAGTTATCAAAGAGAAAACAAAATATTAACTTATCAGATTAATGAATTTTCTAAAAATAAAATTTGGATATTCTATTTTGTTTATTATACTATAGTATTATGTCTATAGTATGTTTTTTAATAGATTAATAAAAAAATTGTTTAATTCAACATAAATTTGAGTGGAATATTAACGTAGTTTCAAGTACGCACAATGAACGTTATAGCCTTTCAATTCTATATGTAAACGTTCAACGAGAATCATAAAAGTGTCAGAAATAAAACAAACCATTGTGTGAATTCACCTTCCATGTTTTAAAAAAATGCAGGAAAGTTTACTCTATAAGATGACGTAGCGTACCGATGACTTAAATTTTTTTTTCAATGTACAAACCGTTGAGCATTTAAAAATAGAATGTAATAGGAGTCGAAATTATCAAGAAAAATGTATTTTGCTCTTTAAAGGATCGGGATCAGGCTCGGGAAGCAGTGGCTGTGCATCAAGTACTCTCGGCAGTTTACCAACGAGTAGTCGCTGTTACTCGTCTCTGCCTCGGGGTGCCTTGACAGCTTACGGCGGCTCGAATCGTCCAGCCACCCTGCCGCGACTGCCACTAAGTTTGGGCACACCGAGCAGCGGCAATAGCAGCAACAACGGCACCCTACCAAGCAGCAGTAGCAGCAACAACGGCGAACGCGACGCGAGTAGCAAACGCAACAGTGACAGTGTACTTTGCCATCGATTACCGACGCTACACCCTCAGCCGGCGTGTGACATCGTCAGTCACCAGGGTACCGGATTTCACGAGATTTTTAATGCTATCAGGTCTGTATTTTATACAATGTTTATGTTTAACCGATTGATTTTCAATGCTTTAATATACTCGGTGGATTTATCAATTTTTTTGCGCAAATCGCTAAGCTTGTGCAATCAATCAAGTGACTTCATGCTTTTGAACTGTCATGTACTATGGTTCCAGTTCGAAAACATCGTTTTTTTTTTCCGATGTATCGCTCACCGGGAAATTGCTCATCAAAAGTTTCCACTGATGACACATCGTGATGAACTTGAAAAAAAAGTATCGTCTTTTGTACGTCTTTTGTTTTTGACAGTGATGTGTATTACTATACGAGAAGACGGGATATAAAAATATACTGATGCTTATCGGCAACAAATCAGAAAAGTATGGCTATATTTATTTAGTGATTATGTCAGAAGTCGTAGCAAAATATTATTCGAAACTGACACGTGTATGTTATTTTCAAATAATGATTGCCTGCTCTTACTCTGACTTTTATTTATTTATTATTAACTGAAAATTATTCCGTAATTACATCTACTTGTATATTATGTGATATAAAAATGTTTTACTTTATAAAGCCGCTTAAAGGATGTTATTTGGTATAAAAATATTTCGAATCAATAGAAATGATGATAAAACAAAGATCAAGGCTGTTCTTGAAAATTTCAAAATAAGTGTATTTAAAAAAGCAAATCTTAAGGTAGATTGTTACTTCTAGCGCTAGCAGTCAACTGTAAATTTTCACTAAATTTAACAAAGAAAGTCTGTCTTAAGGAACTTTTTGCATTTAAAACTATGAATATTTATGTTCTTTTTTTATGATAAAACGTGAGCTTATAAAAAAGACAATTTCAAATCTCTGACGTTAACTAATAAAATAAAATACCGACTACTGCGTTTTTCAAGAGCAAGTAGAAATAAAAACTTGAATTTTCAGTGCTGTGGAATGTACGTCAAAATGACAAATATATATAACTCAAATATTTCTTGTCGCTCGTTAAAGTAAACACAAAAATATTTTTAAAAATACGAAGAGTGTTACAAACATTTCAGTCATTTTTTTTAATTTGTATAAAATACATCTTTTACACGATAGATGTTTCACATTTCGCCTTCATTGAATTTTAATGGGCATCGGAAGCTCGCTATATTGCAAGAGGTGTCGTGAATGCATGGAATTTTTAATACTGTAGTCTACGTAAAGCTCATTTACATAGATCTTGTTAGCTCTATGCGGATGAGTCGCGAACGTGCACTTGAATGCTTATCAAAGACAACCTTATCGGGCTTTCAGCGCCGAAGTCACGCTGTAACTACATGTATCTTATGCTCGTCACTCTGTAGACTGTCAGACGCGGGCTAATACACGAACTAGTCAATCTACTAAGGTAGTCTCTTTGGCATACGTACCAATACAAATTTTGAACTCTAAGCCACTGAAATCATGGCATACAGCTCGATATCTACAGCTGTTTGATCGAAAATCATTACTTTTCACAAAAGTAATGATTTACGAAACCATAATCGATTAACGAAATTATCGAATTTCTCAATCGTGCAAAAATATAATGAAAGCAACTTTTGAAAGAGCCATTCTATAAATTCACGACATTACAAAACAAGTTTGTCGAGAAATTAAAAATTCACAAGAGAATAGAGCGGACGATATTTACGCGTACGAAGTATCTCTCGCGCTATCTCTCTAATATACAGTCGAAGTATGTCTCTCGAGGTAGACTTGCAAAAGGATTTGCGCGAAAAGGAGAGAAAAAGAAAAATAAAACAAGAAACTGAGCATTGTTTGCCCCTTAGCATACGCAGAGTAAAAGCGCAAGGTCGAATACGATTCTTAGTCCAGCTGTTTCGAGATATCTCAGTTTCTCCGTGCGGTTCGGCCCGTTTGAGAAAACTTTATCTCGCTCGCGCATATCATATACGTGTAGGCGAGCAACAATGCTGTGTACCACTTACGAACTTTACGAGCCCATCGGGGCTTACCTTATCCTCGTACCGTATTCATAGCATCTAGCTAGATATTTTTCTTGTGCCATTTCAGTTTTTTTTTTTCGCGTTCACTGAATTAAATAAGTTATACGCGAGGTTAAAATATTTGTGCTAGACTGCGAGCATCGCGATGTTTAATGCCTGATTTCGAAAATACACACGCGTAAATCGACTGCGAATTAGATAATCTATAAATCAATAGTTGAACGGTAATTGAACTTTTTATATCTGATGAACAATGAGGAAGCCAATTGAATTAGCTAATGCGATGAAGCAGCATCCGCTTATTTGCCAATAACAAGCCATATCTAAAATACATATCAATGTCAATACACACAGTATGAGTATATACAAGTATTCATCATGCGGATAATAACATCGCATTATATGATTACTGCGGTACGTTCAAATTGCTTGTTCGCTATTTCGTGAGCAAAGTTCATGTCGATATCAATAAATACGTTTTCGGGCTAATCCTATATTTCGTTGTGTATTTACTGTTTAATCAACAAATTTGGCGGAATGGATTGTTAATTAACGAGTAATTATGTTCTCGTTCATTCGAAGCTCTAGTTATGTATACATTGCAGATACGTTATAAAAGAAACAAAACTTGGTAGTAAAAGAAAACAATCTTGTGAAATCCAACTAATTGTACTTATATATTTCGACGTGTGTAAATATTTTGCAAATCAGGTGTGTTGAATAAAGCATTCGTCCACAGAGAACCAAACTGCAAGCTACGCTCGCTGAACGTGAGCAAGTGTTTGCTGGGCGGCCTGGACGCCGCCTGCCTCGCCGAGACGATAAGACGGGCGCGCAATCTCGACGCAGTTCGAGCGGCCGGTGCCTCGAGACCCGCCGACGTTATACCGCTGGTGCTCGCGCTCTCCGAGGCGCCGTGTCTGCAGCTACTCGACCTCGCTAGTCCACGTCTTGCTCTCGACGATCATCCCTGCAGATTGCTGTGCCACGCGCTCGCCAGAAATTCCACGCTCAGGCTGCTCAGCCTCGAAGGCTGGACCTTCAGGATCGAGGTGGGTTCAGCACAATTATCATTCGATGCTTTTTGTTTCGCGTACGATTTTTTTAAAATTTTGTATTTGTATTTTCGATGATAGTCGTGTACATGGAAATATAGAACGATGATGTACTTTTACGACTGGGATCGCGATAGAGCCTTGGAAATTGTCCATGCCCATACATCGTACGAATAAAATTTTACAAATCTGAATTCCAAATGCTTAGCTTTAAAATAAAGCAAAAGAAAAAAAAGAAGTCTCTGTCATCTTTAATTTATGAAATCATAAATTCAATCGCGACATAATATACATTTTAAATTCCCCGGGGGGTACCAAGCCACGCTGCAATGATTTCCCAATAGGAGGGTGCAGTACAGATCTAGTGCAGGAATAATAATGAAGTGCGAGTCGATAATTGAGAAATGAACGAAAAAAATAAACGAAGTGTATAATGTATTTAATTCGATTGGACGCATAATTCGATGAGAAAAAATTGCACACAAAAAAAGAAGAAGAAGAAGAAGAAAAGTTCATCTCGGTCGGATGGGCAAAGTTTAAAAGCGTCCAAGCGTCGTAAAGGCTATTTAAGCGAAGAGATAGTTTCGGGCACGACGCGACTTTGGGTTAAGATACAAGGATAATCATGCCGGCTCTCTCTCTCGATAAACTCGCTGGGGCGTCGCTCGTGTATAACCGATAAATTAGAGCCAAACTACTTTGCGCCATAGCCCGCGCTCTCGCCTCCCGCGCGCACTCGCCTGATTAACGGTAATCGGCCTTTGCACAGAAGCACGCTTGCACCTCACCCCTTTCCTCCTCTTACTAATTAGACCCAGAGCTCTTGCTACTCTACGTGGGACCTCTTTTCTTAACCTTTTTTTTTCGTTTGTCAATCTTTTCTATACTGTCTCGTGACTTTTGCAGCCTTTTATTTGACTGGGTTTTGTCGTGCTTGAGACCGAGACTTAATCAGAGCTTGCGCTCGGATTCTTTGGATCGCAGTTGTACGGAATTCATTTCTAAGATCGTTAGCTGTCTGTGGATGAAGACGTTAAAACTGTATTAAAGAAGTTTCTCACGTGACAGTTTGCCTAATAGTACATAAGAAAACTAATCAAATTGTAAAAAAATTCGTTCGATATCGAGATTGTAAAAAAAAGATTGTGCTTTCTTAACGTACATTCGACATTAAAAAAAAAACATTTAACATTCTCAGCTGGCATCCATTTCGCTTGTCATGCAACCGCTGTTCACTTCAGCAGGAGTTAACGTCAACCGAAAAGTACAGCAAACAGCCACGTACAAACAACGGCACGCGAAGCTTGCGCCTCTCCTGCAATTTTCGAACTTTGAATAATTAATAATCGTCTGATAGCTGCTTTAAGCGCAGCAGCAGTGCCACAGCACACGAGAGTTTACTTCCACGGGCGCCTGTAGCTCGGCCACAAATGTATATATCGCGCACACGCGGAGTCGTGTGTTTCTCTAGTGTACATATAACGTGCGGCACTCGGGGCCTGCACTGCACACACAACAGGTGCACGTGATGCACGTTCCGTGTAGCGCGGTGGCTCTCGCATTCATGCATGTGCAAAGAGCCAAGAGAGAGAGAGAGAGGAGAGGAGAAGATGCCTCGCCAAATTATTCATAAGGATGGAAATTTTCCGGCTCTTTCATGCCTCGCGAAGCTATTTACGCATAACTCGACGCCCAGGGTCGCATAGCCAATCGTGTTTTTTTTTTCTTTCTTCTTTCCTTATCACTCAAAGCGTCTTGCGCTGTTGTGTATTTCATCGACCGCCACCTGCGGCAATATTAATGTAAGAGCTTTCTGTATATGTGCATTCGATCGGAAATAAAGAATGTCGTATCCCAATGTTCACGATACATTTAACGCGCGTCATATGCACTTTACACACATTAGTAATCGACTAAAAAATTTCCGCTGTTATTGTTACAATTTGAATGTGAATATTGGTCGCAAATTGTTAAAAACCACTTATTTTCGATTTTGAAGTATTTCATCTCGTTCGAATTTTCATGTAAAACATGCACGATTTTTAAAATTAACCGTCAACTACAGATTCTAGCATATTTAAAATCTGTCTTAACATGCCATAACAGAATTTGCAATCACCAAGGAAAAGATTTTACGTGATAAACCCGCTGAAAATGGGGCAACGAAAAAATTGCTGTATTGTACTTGATTGTATGGACTTTGAAATCCGCACTAGGGTTGAGAATGGTAAGGTAGCCGTGATTTTCACATAAAAAAACAACCTTGGTCGTACCTTTCGTCGTCAATGGTATTGCAAAATTTACGAGCACTTCTCGTATCTCTCTTCCCTTCTTTTTCTCTCTCTCTCTCTCTCTCTCTCTCTCTCTTGCTATCTTTTATCTCCCTTCGACCAACTATATTTTATGGGATAGGTACTTTGAACGATGCAAAAGATTGATACACAGAATAAGGTGTATAAATTGATGTCGATGGTTGGTACGATAATACTATTAATTGCCTCTTTCAACGATTCAAAGTAGTGCGTTACGTTAGCTCATATTGTCATATAATATTTGAAAAACAAGATCAATTTGCGTGTTAATGCCAAACATTTATCTCATTTCTCTAGATATTGTTAAAATATAAAGTTTTTATATCCCTTTTCGTGGCATAAACGTTTTGCTAGGCACTTAACTGAAATGAACTAACATACGTGGATGCTGAATATATAATTAAATGGAAGCGTCGTCAACGACTTTATTCGCAAACGTCCAACCTCCTCTGAAAGTTCTCGTATAAGTGCACAGACTGACGGGCTGAAAGTTGACGAGCTTGCATGGAAAATATAAAGAGGATAGCGAGCGAGCGCGTTTTGATGATGGCCCGCGTAGAAAAATTTCTATGGTAAAAATCGTGGAAAATTTTTTTGGTCAATCATTGATGGTTCATGGAAAAATTA
>JAWWMK010029895.1:0-14403 GCA_035047105.1 Galeopsomyia nigrocyanea
ACCGCTGACAAATCAATCGACGCGCAAAATCTCAAGCTTTGTCACTATATAAGTCTCATTTTCATGCGATTTTTTTTCAAAAAGTTATACGCTTAAGAAGCAATGTGCCTATCTTTTTCAAACCGATAGTAGACAGTAAGCTAACTGACCAACGCAGTTTCGGCAAATAGAAGAATCAATGTTTATCATGTAAGTGTAGCTAATTAAGTAGGAGTTTCTATTTTCGGTGGCTCATTTTGTAAAAAAATGATGGCTTTAATAAACCAATATATTTTTTATATGCCCGCCTATGTATTAGTTTAAATAATCAGAATTACGTTATGTGATGATTTGATTTTTGAGTGTACTTTTATGTATTTATAAAATAGAATTAATATTTGCAAGCTGTACTTTTTGTCCTTTGAATATCGATAATTATTTTTTCAAATTATATCTTTCAGTTTTTGATAGAATATTTTTTAATTCATAGGTTCACTTTACCGTTTCAAATCTACATCTAATAGGAACTACATTCAACTAATTGTAATAAAACTCAACGTCACTCCTCATCATGAAATTTCTAAAATATTAACGAAGCACTGTTGACATTATGTATTGTAAATTGAAAATCGACTTAAGTGTAAATGCTACTAGTTACAACTTACTTGATCGTGCATGCTAAATGGCGCAAAATATTTTCATCTGTTGTATACTTATTTGCTATATTCCTAATGAAATAACTATAAACAACTAAATCATCATAAGTTTCATAATAAAGCAACCAAAAGCAGAAATTGCTGCTTTAGTTGTACATTTCATAACAATTAATATTGATTCTTCTATTTGCCGAAACTGAGTTGGTCAGTTAGCTTACTGTCTAGGCAGTTTGCTAAGTGCCTGAACGTGGCCAGGCAGTTAGAGAAATGACGATTTCGATGCCTCATTCTTTTATTTGCCGGTAGTTCGCTAACTGCCTAGGGAGTTAGCTAAATGTCGGATTCCTCTAAATGCCTACGACATATATACTTATAAAGTATAACTGCGCCCAATGGCCGGCTGCGATTTTCCTTCGTTGGGTAATGTGGATTTTTTTTAGTTACAAGCAAAAGACTATCAAAAAAAGAAATTTTTTATATTGTTATCATATCTAGATCACCTAGATATAGTAAACGATTTCATTTCAAATTTTATTATCTGGTAAACAATTGACGAAATTTTTTTTACTGATTTAAAAAAATGTAATTATAAGGTTTATTTCAATTTCTTGTTGATTAAAATAATTTTTGTTTATTTTTCAACCTGTTTACATATAGAGTTATAGTTGAGACGATGAATAACTAGCATTTCTTATCGAACTTTGTAAATTAAAAAAAAAAACACATTGTCCATTGTTCATTATCACTAAATTGTAGCGCTCTGCGCTACTCCGCCGTAACGGAAAGCGTTCTTTCTTTATTATGTGACACGTACGCGAGATGTAAAGGTAGTATTTATGTATGTATGTATGTACGCTTATATGGAAGTATAGATAATACATATAATTTTCCTAATAATTTCACGGTCATATGGAAATTTATTCATTGAAATATCTAAAAAAAATGATGAATATTTATATAATTTTGATGTACTCGGTAAATAAAATATTTATTCCATGAAAAATTAAAAAGAATATTTTGTCTACGTATACTTTACAAAATACGCGAAAATGATTTTTAAATTTGGAACAGATAGTAGATTCACTGCTACAAACACAATAGATCTAAAAGTCACTAACGAAACACAGTACACGGACGCACTCACACACACGCAACCTCGCAGCCCGTGTTATCACGACACATAACAGTGCAGCGTTAAATATATTTTATTCGCGTTGAATATTCGAGAAATCAAATTTTGGAGTATTCGTAGCTCCAAAGCATTCATCAAAATTATTCCGTTCAAGGTTATCTCATGTGCTCCGTATTCCGAGCGAGTGCTTCGACAAAAAATATGGTCGTGCCGTCGTCGTAAATGCAACTTAATCATATGAGCTGCATATGCTGGAATCGTCGCTTTATACAACACGATGACTAGCAGCTGATTCAATTCGAGATCACTCTACGTCATATTTTTAACACAGAGCCGCGGTATCGAATCTTTCCAACAAAAAAACACATAGGGTAAGCCTCTCTGTCTGCTCATCATTCCAAAGAACAATCGATTAATTTCCATATTGCTCTATTTAGCGCAGGGCATCGTTTGAAAATCATGAGCTTTGACGTGTCATATTGACGTAATTAACGATAGGAATGGCAGTCAGCTAGAGAATGTCCACGTATGTGTTGACGTTAGGCGAGTTAACGAGTTGCCGGCTATGTGAAAGATAACTAAACGTTGAAAAGTACGTGTGGTGCGCCGAGAAAATGAAGATAGCCTGTGCTGTTGCCACGGCTTTGCTCCTTGCATGGGCAGTGCAAGCTGAACCAGAGCCAACGGATACAATAACAAAGATTGAGGAGAAGCAAGATGATGATACACCAGAGGTCACTTCCCAGACTAAATCCAAAGAGGATTCGGAAGAAGAGAATGAAGATTGGAAAACCATTATTGAGCATTTGAGAGAAATCTCTGCTCTTCGAGACACAATAAGGTCACTGCTACCTCCTGCGGATACTTACATTGCTGGAAAAAGTGGTAAACAGCAAATAAGTAAAAATGATGATAGCGACGAAGGTATCAGTAAAGAAACATTGGCTTCTTGGACAAAAGCTATGGATTTACAAACAAAAGTTGTTGACAGTTTGCATTCTTCTACTGAGCAAAGCATCTCTGAAGAGGAGGAAGAATTGGAAAATTGGAGTGAAGAGAAACCCATAGAATCACTTCCTGAAAAAGAACCAGAACCATTGACTCTTGAGGAACAAGAAGGTAATAATTTTTTTAATTGTTTTAATGCAGCCGTAACATGGTCATTTCATTTTGTAGCTGAAGACTTATTTAACCAAGCCAAAGGATTTTTGAATGGAACTCGAGTTCACAAATCTGCAGCCTACAAATTACTTGCTGCAGCAGCAACTCTAGGTCATAAGGAAGCTCGTTCGATGTGGGCATGGGCTCAGTTACTTGGAACACAAGTGAGTTCCTCTTCATCGCGTTCGTCTAGTCAGGATATTCCAGCTGCTCTGCAGACTTTCAAAGAGTTGGCAGATGTTGGATTGCCTTCTGCGCATACGGTATGTGATATATATTTGATCCTATAAATTTTATGAATACTTTTAATTACAAATGATTTGAAGTTGACATATAAATACTGTTTCAGGCTATGGGATTTTTTTATGCAACTGGTCTAGGTGGAGTAAATGCCTCACAAGCAAAAGCTCTCTTGCATTATACATTTGGAGCTCTTGGAGGTGATTACAGGGCTCAGATGATCATGGGCTATCGTCATTGGAGTGGAATAACTGTGCAAACTTCTTGTGAGAAAGCACTAGATTTTTATAGAAAAGTTGCCAATAAAGTTGCAGATGAAGTGTCTTTGAGTGGAGGTCCAGCAGTGCAACGTGTGAGACTTTTGGACGAATATGAAAATCCCAATTACAGTTCTGGAATTTTTGACCAAGACCTGATAGAATATTATCAATTGCTTGCTGAAAAAGGCGACATTCAAGCTCAAGTTGGGTTAGGGCAGCTGCATTATCAAGGTGGAAGAGGAGTGCCTATTGATCATCAGAGAGCTTTGCATTACTTTCAAAATGCTGCTGATGCTGGCAATCCCGTTGCAATGGCTTTCTTAGGAAAAGTACGTTTCTAAAAGCAAAGTTTGAAATCTTCCCAAATTATTAAAATACCTAATAACGTTTACTATTAATGTTTTTTTTAGATATACTTAGAAGGTAGTGATATAGTCAAACAAGACAATGAAACTGCCTTCAAGTACTTCAAGAAAGCTGCTGATTTGGGAAATCCTGTAGGACAAAGTGGATTAGGATTGATGTACTTGTATGGTAAAGGAGTTGATAAAGACGCCGCAAAAGCACTTCATTATTTTGGTCTGGCAGCAGAGCAAGGATGGGTCGATGGACAATTGCAGTTAGGAAACATGTATTTCAGTAAGTTTTGACAACGCCTTACAACTATTTATTTTTTCTTCTCAGTTGTATGAGCAATTTTTCAAATGAAATTTCGTGATCCTTGTCAGGCGGTACAGGCGTGCGGCGCGATTACAAATTGGCCAACAAATACTTCAACTTGGCCAGCCAGTCAGGTCACGTTTTGGCCTTTTACAATTTAGGTCAGATGCACGCCAGCGGTACTGGCATGATGCGCAGCTGTCCAGCAGCTGTGGAGCTGTTTAAAAACGTGGCCGAGCGAGGAAAGTGGAGCGACCAACTGATGATCGCTCACTCGGATTATCGAGAAGGCAGGGTCGACGAGTCCTTTGTATTGTACTACTTGTTGGCTGAAATGGGCTACGAAGTTGCTCAGAGCAATGCAGCTTTCATTATGGACCGAGCCGAGACGAATGTATTGACCGAAGACGAAGGACTTGTACGAGCTCTTTCGCTGTGGGCACGCGCTGCTTCCCAAGGATACTCGGTCGCTCAGGTAAATTGTTTTCTCCAACTAAATGAACCCATTGCTAAAATCCTCATTCGAAGATAAATTCATTATTACGTCTTATTCATTTCAGGTGAAACTCGGTGACGCCCATTATTACGGCCGTGGCACGAAAGTTGACTACGAGGCGGCGGCAACCCACTATCGCTCGGCCTCGGAACAACAGCACAATGCACAAGCGATGTTCAACCTGGGATACATGCACGAACGCGGTTTGGGTTTGGCGAAGGACAGGCATTTGGCAAAACGTTGCTACGACTTGGCAGCGGAGACGAGTCCCGACGCACGAATCCCCGTAGCCTTGGCCCTCATCAAGCTGTTTTTACTGTTCAGTTTCGACTACGTACAAGAACTCACCGTGTTCGAGCAGTTCAGCAAGTGGGACGAGTCGCTGGTGGAGAATTGGGATCTTTATCTCATTGGTATCTTCACCGGTATGCTCGGCTTGGTTTTCTACTTCAGAAGGCCTCATCTGTTACAGCAAGCTCAGAGAGCTCCACCTGTGCAACCGGTTAATTGAGTAACGTGACGTGTTGCCCACGGACTAATGAACACTTTATGCACAAACTCGACAGAGCCACACGGGACCAAGCTCAAAGTCGAGTCGTTCGTTTTTCAAGTGAGCTAGGAATTGAATGTTGTTTTGATTTCGATTTCTTTTTCAAACGATACATGTTAAATCAGGACTGAATGCTTATTGGCGCGTGCATAGAATACGATTAGAAATTTTCTCTTTTCAACGGTTACGCAACGAAAAAAAAATATATATATCTCAAAATTGATTATATCACGGACATAAATAGGCAAAATAATATTGTCTGGTATTGCGCATGAATGTTCATGATTTCACGCTAAATGCTTAGATTTGTTTTTCAACTTTACCTGTATCTTTCCAAATTTTTTAGTTTGATTACAATTATGTCGATTAAATTTGTAAATAGTACATACAGCATGCATAAATCATTTCCTATATAGCATATCAGTACAGACTTCTAACAACGTTCTACGATTGAATTTACGCGTAATAAAAGAATGATAAATTTAATCGATGTAAATATTTAAAAAGTGAAAAAATATCTAGTGAATGAAAGATTTCTGCTTTATATTATATCATATTATATATTGTGTTGATAACAAATATTTTATTTTGGAGCAATAAGTGGCACGTACATTTATAACGTTTAAGAAATTAAATTTTCTTGAATAATTTGTAATTTTCAGTTGATAGTAAATACATAAGTGAAAATGTTCGTACGTATGTACAAACATTAATTTTTCTCGTGGAGTATCAATTATTCATATTTGTCAACAAAAAGAAAAGCGAATATAGAGTCAAGTTGAAAGAAAAATTTTCATCTTACAGCTATGATTCAACAATTTTGTCTGCATTCTTTTCCATTCTTTCAACGAGTTATGAGAGTGTTTATATAATAACTGTACAGAAGTAAGTGAATAATCGTCATGAAACATTTTTTGTTATTGTAAAATTACCCTGCATAATTTGGACTCTTGAGAAGCGATACTCAGTTTGTAAAGTCCAATCGATTTATACTTGGGGATGAGAATTTTTTGATTTGATATAGAACGAGCTTTTGTAAGTCGTACATTGTAATCGTACAGTAGAGTCACCTTTTCTTTTTTTAGTTTACGTGAGTTTACGATTGTTTTTTTGAAAATATTAAACTTTTGTCGTATTGTGCATTCTTTTAATAAATAATCATAAAAACGCCAATAGCTGTTAACTTGTTGCGAACTATTGCTGTGATGTAAAATAAATTTGAAGTGAAACGTTGACGTGGCCTTATCTTTGTCGAAAATGCACCCTCACATTACAGTATATCGTTCCCATGGCGACGGGAGATATCGACTTCAACGGAATACAAGAAAATAAACATCAACCATGATTTTTGATTATGTCCTACATGTGGCTATAACCTTTCGAGAGCTTTATCGATAAAATTTACGTACCCTTGCAATAATCCATCCGTTACGGAGTAAAAGTAAGAAAAAATGAAGAAAAAAGGAAAGAAAGAAAAGAAAGCACGCAAGAGTAAAGCAACAAATGAATTTGAAACCGTCGGCTATGAACAGCAGATCCTCGAGAACAATCGACAGTTGGCAAGGTATATATTTAAAACAACTCGTGAAATAGAACATCATTGTTGCATTTTAACAATTATGGAAAAAAATTCATCCGCGAGTCTAAACATTGTTTCATCATCATAGAAAATCTGCACATTTATACAATTCGAGTAAAATAACAAAGACTTGATAAACCGTTATGCTATTTTAATTCTCAACGCATCCCATAACGACACACCAATTTCCTTAGATTGCGATCTCGCAATGAAGAGCTGGAAGCCGAAGCGGAAAACTTGAAGGAAAAGCTCGCCCAGCTGGAGGAAAACAAAGCCGACTTGGCGTCGCACTTGGAGCGAGTTTTGCAGAAGAAGTCCGAGGAAGCACAGGAGTTGCAAGAGAGATTGATTGCATTGGAAAAATTGCGCAAAGAGGAGCAGCAATCTTTCAAGAAGAGGGAGGAGACGTTGGAGCACGAGTTCAAAACCATGGAGAATAATCTTTCGGCCGAAATTAAGCTTGCGGGTACGTATATGACGAAATCCTTAAAAAAACACACTTTTCTGGGGTCTAGAATGGCAAAAATTTTTTTTAATGCTAAGGCTTCCGGACCTTTTTCCTCTTCTTTTTGAAGGTATATAGTGTCGGAAAATGCTCGTGAACATTGGAAAAGTCTGCACATAAGTGACCCCACATAAGTGTGTTTTTTAAGGATTTCGTCATGTATTTATTTTTAATAATATCTATCTTATTCGACTATTAATTCATTGTTACGATTGTTCAGCCGGAAAGCTGAACGCTCTGGAAGATTGGCGTCTCGCTCGGATCGACTTGATGAATAAGTTTGAGGACCAAGAGAAACGAATGGTCGAGCAAGAAGTTCGTCACAAAGAAACGCTTTACGAGACGGAAAAAAAGCTCATCATCGGCAAAGCACAGTAAGATTATCGCAAACCGAACAAGTTTATAATGAAATTGATAAATCTCCCATTTCTCTTTTGACAGAATGCAAAAAGAATTGGAGAAAAGGCTGACCGAATTGTCGGAGCGTTTCCGCGAGGCGACGAGCTTGCGACTGGCCGACGCAACGCAGCGCGCGGTTCGCGAGAATGCCGCGCTACATCAGGAACTGAACAGCTTGTTGAAGCATTGTCGCGAGTTGGACTCGCAAGTCGAAGATTACAAGGAGCGCGAGCGTACTTTACGCTTGAAAGCTTCTCTCAGCGAAGCTGAAGCACAACTCGCTCTCAAAAAGGTTCGTTAAATTTTTCCCTGACCGACTCTGAAAAAGAACATTGGTTTAAAAAAAATGCACTTTTTTGAAGCTCATAATTGTAAAAAAAATTTAACGCTAGAGCTTCCGAAGTTTTTTCCTCTTCTTTTTGAAGCTATATAGTGACGGAAAATGCTCGTGAACATTAGAAAAGTCTGCAAGAACTACTTTTTTTTTTCGATATTTCTCCATATTTTTAACGAGTTGAAGATTGCATTTTTTTTTTGCTATTTTGTTGATAACTTTTTACCGCATAATTATTTTAAACAAAACTAATTTCCACGTAAAGGTCTTCTTTTTCGTTACAATTTTGACTGATCAAAAATGTTTCTAGCGGTCTTAGAAGCCGAGAAATCAGCATTTGAACTAAATGACTATTTTTACCTATTTTCACTGAAATAAGCCCATATAATTGTAATGGAAAAATCCCAAAAACTTAGTTCCTGTAAACTTTTCTAATGTTCACGAGCATTTTCCGTCACTATATACCTTCAAAATGAAGAATCTCCAAAAGCTCTAGCATTAAAAAAATTTATTTTTCATTTCTGGCTTCAAAAAAAAAAATGCATTTCTTTTGTAAATTTCGTCATTGATTGATATCGTTATATATCCATATAGGTGCTGAAACAAAGCGAAATGATCGAGCATTTAGCCTCGGAGCACGAGCGTATGAGGCGAGCGATCGGCCGTGCGTATCGTGCCGAGGAAGTAGCAGCGCGTGGTCAGCGAGCTCTCGAAGAAGCAAAGCGCAGCTGCGCCGAGGCGCGCGACAAAGCTCGTATCCTCGAGCAGAACGTGCAAGTGACTCGCGACACTAGGATCGCGAGTAACAAGGAGGCTCGCGATCATTGCCGTGAACTCGATAGACTTGCTGGTATACTTGCGGAAACTAAACAAGCGGTTCTCGAAGCTCTTCAGGTGTGATTTTATAGAAAAAGCTCATGGGAGCTTTTTAACGAATGGAATGCTTCAATTTTTGTTGGTTTGTGTAGGTCAAATCGGAAATTTTCGAAGGTGCCGAAGAAGAGGATGCGTGTTCCTCTTGCTTTCTCGATGTCAAAGAAAAATTGCTTCATTCGCTCGTTGACATTCTAGCGTCTTATCAAGTTTCGACGATCGAAGAAACGACAGAAGTAAGTTTTTCATTGTTTAAAGTTCACATTTGATTGTTTGTAAAACTTTTTTTTCATTGCTGTAAAACTTATTTTTTTCAGTACGAATCCGAACCCGTTGAAAACTTGTACGAATTTGGAAATTTGGGCTTGATACCAACATATTCACAGGAAAATTTGTCAAATATCGATCAAAGCGATGTTCTAAGTGAAGAACCAAAAGAGGAAAAAGTCATCTCGTCCGAGCACTCTTCCACGATTTCGGACTGTTCATGTGATTGAATATATAATAAATTGTAAAAATAAAATAATTTTACGATTTTTTTTTCCATAATTTTATACAGTATATGAAGTTAATGAATATCGTTGTAGATTAAATGAGTTGATGTTTGAATTCAAAGAATGAATATGATTAGAGAAAAATGAATAAAATAATAACAATGCATTTGTTTTGAATGTCTTGGTATGTTTTGTTTTGATTAAACATCTGATAAAAAAAACAAAAATTATCATTTGTAGTTTGATACCAGTATAAAAATAACCTTTACAACTTCTTTTTGAATTTTTTGAGATAACACAGTGAGCAAAATTTTTTAAAAATGGTCGATTTACAAGGAAAAGACAAGGGAAATATTTCCCTCCCACCACAATTACAATCTCCAGATATAGCTCATATGAGCGCTAAACAATACGATGAGCAGCCTTTTATTATAAACATGCAGAGGGCTATGTACAAAACACTTACAAGTGATCTCGAACAGAAAATTCAACGGTATAGCTATTTTTTTTATCAAAGTCTCAGTAAAAAGTTCATGAACAATTCTAATAATTATTAAATAAGCCGTTTAACCATAACATTATCGCTCGGCTTCGTAATAAAATGTTGATTTCATAATATGTCATTTAGATAAAAACCGAATGATTAATAATACCACTTGTGTTTATAGATTACAAGCGAGAAATGAAAAATTAGAGGATTTTTCCGATTATGTTAAAAATTACTCTAACAACAGAACCCTTGAATCCGAAGCTGTTATTGTTGAATTGAATACTAATATCGCTTTACAAACTAAAAAAGTAGACGAGTTAAAGCAGAGATATAGCGACATGGAGGAACAGAGACAAAATCGTATTGCGGAACACGAAAATAAAGTGAAACAGATAAAAGAAAAATTTGAAGAGACTAGAACGCAGCTTTCTTCAGAAATTAAATTATTAAGTTAATAATTTAACATTTCTCAACAAGTACTAGCTTGCATTTAATTATAACCGGCTATTAATTTTATTATTTGCGATTTCATTCAATTTATAGACGCTAAAATAAACGCACTTGAAGATTTCAAAGGAGCCGAAGAAGCTTTAGTGTCAAAGTTTAACGGTAACAATGAATATATTGCGCAAAAAGAGGAAGAATTAGAACAAACGTTGAAGGATTTTCAGTTCAAAGCCAAAGTGCACAGAGAAAAGTAATTTGATTCAGTTTTTTTTACAAGCTTTTCAACCATCTCTTTTTAAATCAATTATCATTAGCTTGAAAAAGGAAACATACAAAAACGTACTGGATACATCAAAAGACTTTCAATCTGATTTGATAAGGACTATTCCACTGACTGTGCAACGAATGTTTCGTGAAAATATTATTCTTGAAAATGAATTGGTTCAGTGTTGGGGCGATCATGCTAATATCACCCAGCATAGAAATTATTACAAGTAAGTTTGTACGGCAATAACATAGTGAGCTAAAACTTCAGCAATAACGATCAACCGAAGTAACAAAGAGTTATTATATGTTCAGAAATACTTTCAAAGATTTTCACAAGAGAATCAAAGAATCTAAATTACAAACGAGAAAAAGATTGATCACCTCGAAGATACAAAGTTTGTTGCTGAAAAAGTTGAATGTTGCTCATTCAATAGTGCAAAACAAACTGTCAAAATCATTCGACGCTCCACGTAATTATGAAGAAAAGTATCAGAAGCTTCTAGATAGCACCAATAAAGCAGAGTTCACAGAAAATCACTATATACGTCGGAAGTTGGAAGTCTTATTACACCAAGAAAGAATCAAACTGGCAATGACGAATCATTTTAAATCGAAAACATCATTTGCTCTCAGTGCATGTTGTGATGCTTTGGGTGTAATTAAATGTGCGGTTAACACGGTTGTTTTGGTAAAATTCATTTTAAATCCATTTTAGATACATGTTTTTCCAAGAAATTGCAATTTTATTCAATAAACGATATTAAAATGATTGTACTTTTAAGGGCGAGGGTGAAATCGAAGATGTCGAAAGTTTTGCATCTTATTTGCTGAACGTGATTGAAGATTGTCATTCAAAAAAATGGATTGCTCCTTCTGAATCGTAATTATATCAATATAATAAGTATTTTTAGAAAAATATTTGTGTATTTGACCAATACCTTACTTTTTAATATGCAGATTAGAAACAGTGGAGTTATCATCAAACATTTATTCAAAAGGCGATTTAGGCTTTGAACCAAAACATATTGAACTGGAGGTTCACTTAATTGAAAAAGCAGATAAAATTTCTTCTCGCTCGGTAATGAGTACTTTGGAAATTGTGGAAGAGCTCCAAAAATTACAAGAAATAATAACTGAGGTTATAACTGTTTTGTATTTCACAAAATTTTTACTCATAATTGTTTCTCACAATTGATTTGCAGAAAAAACGCGACAGTGAAACTCTTACACGTGAGTCGACTGCTACCGACATATCAACGAGTTCTAAGTCAGATCAAAGTACAACTATTTCCGGCTCAGTTGACAATAAGCGTAAAGAAGAAAAACTCAGAT
Source organism: Galeopsomyia nigrocyanea (assembly GCA_035047105.1). NCBI lineage: Eukaryota > Metazoa > Arthropoda > Insecta > Hymenoptera > Eulophidae > Galeopsomyia > Galeopsomyia nigrocyanea. Next base: position 11,855 of record JAWWMK010029895.1, read on the forward strand.
TGTTTTATGAAGAAATATTTGGAGATGAAAGCCATTTGGAATATGAAATGGAAGACGAATATGATTACTATTCGAATTATGATCAAGAATAATGTACAAAAAAAAAATAGTTTATGTCGGCATGAATAAATTTTTAATACCTAAAAAATCAAAACAACGTTGCTTTATAATTTAAATGGATATGTACAAGTATACTTGTAATTATGATTATTTTGAGACTTTTTTCATATCAATCTTATGGTCAGCTTTGATATATTTCTTCACCTTTGCCTTAAGTTTTTTCCTGTAATTTAAAAAATATATTGTATTAGGCTTTGTAATAAAATAACGAATGGTACTAATAGTTGAATATGTAAATTAATGAATCGGCACTTACGTTTCAACAATGCCTGGTGCAACAATGTTTCTCTGTTGGAGAGATTTGTATCTATCTTTCAACAAATTGCCAGTGGGTTGAGCATTTCTCAAGTTTCCTGATAACTCGCCTTTCAATAAAAATTCCTGGTCCAGAGGTTCAAACTTATGTCTACTTAGAACTTTGGGTTCTAATGCTTTCTTTGCTTTGAGTTTCAATCGTTTTTCGTTCAACATCGCTTCTTTCTTCTGTTTCTTGGATAATTGTTTTCCTATTTGATTTAGATGGTAAATGTCAGCTACTTTTCTTTTCTCGAGTTTTTGTTTTTTAAACTGATGTTCAAGCATTCGTTGTTCTTTTTGTTTACGCCGCTGTTGTAAGGTCTTTTTAACTCTTTTTACTGGTGGATTGATAGATTTTACATTTGGATCGCCATCCTCTTCATCTGAGACTGTTTTTTCATTTGGAAGAGGTAGTCCTTCAGACATTTCTTTCAAATTATCTTCGTCTCTTTGTTTAGGTGTTATCTGCAAAATAATTATGCACATTGTTATATTTCATGTATTCCATACAACATAATCTTGAATATACAAAATTACACTCAAACAATAAGTTTAAGAAATTTATGTATGAATAATTATTGCAAGAAAAAAATTTAATTACCTTCCTGAACATTTTACTTGTCACTCGTTCTAAGTGTTTCTCTTCCTTCATGATTTTAAGTTCCTCAGCTGCAACTTGAGCCAGCAAGTTTTGATGGTCGGCAGGTAATGGATTGTATGAAGTACCAGGATGAGGTGCAGTTACTGCTGGCAAAACTGAAGGTTTTTCTTGTACACCCTTGGGTATTCTCTTTCGTTTATTCCCTGTATTTGTTAATGTGTGCCTGACTGTATCATTTGTCAACCATTCACTCTTTAATTCTGGTTCAATCACAGGTTGTTCTTTCCAAACGTCGACTTTGAATTCTCCTCTTTTGGGTCTCTTCGCTCTATTTTTCTGGGCTACTATTCTATTTTGAATAGCTTCTTTCTCTTTCAGCTTTAATATACCTTTTGATTTTCTTTCTACCTCTTTGCATTTCAATATAGAACTTTTTCTTTCTTCTGGAGTTCTGACACGATTTCTTTTAGAAATAGGATCTGGTACAGCTGTGAATGGTTTTAGAATGGCGAAACATTTTGGTTCGGTTTTCTTCAACAACTCCCGGCGCTCTTTCTTAGTTAGAATGTTACTCTGTTGAACATGACTATCATTCCCTGTTTTGTCAACAGCAAACAGTTCATCATCTTTTTTTTCCGAATATGAACCCAATCTTTCATCGAGTCTTACATTATCCAAATAGGCATCGACATCCTTGGTATCAATATGTTTTCTCCACGACTTTTTAGTTTTTTTCGATACTTTGCGCTTTTTTATTACTGTATCAACCATTTTTGTTGCTTTACTATATTTTATAATACAAAAATATAATCTGAAAAAACAGAAGATTAAGATGAATTTATAAAACAGATTATTGACTTATGTTTTATTAAAAAATTTTCATTGTTTTTACCTCAATACGTTTAACAAATATATAAAAACATAGGTTATACGAAAGTCGAGCACATGCCAAATATGCTACACACACCGCACACGTTGTTTTCAATACACCGATCTGTAGTTATTTTTTGCGTTTAGTGTAAGTCACTAAACAAAAAGTAAGAATACGATATTATTAAAAAACAATACTTCTTATTATGCAAAAAACTCGTTTAAAATAATTCCGGCAAAGTCAACACTCGTCTCTAATCACATGTGTACATTTTACATCAAAAACATATTGGATCTATTTATCAGCTGATCGTAACGTAGGGATTTTTACAAGGGAATGTAAATTGCAATGTTGCCACGTTTCCAAATTCGTAATGTAAGCAGGCAAACGATCATAATTTTGTAATAATCGGTGAAATTTTAATTTATATTTTCATTTAAATCATAATTTATGCGTATGCGTTTGAATTTTCAACTGAATATAAGACCGTTTCATAATTATATTGTTTATTTTGTTCGAAATAGTCGTGCATCTCGAAACGCGCGCCATCATGCGCGAACCTTCTTCGCATGTGCGCACGTGTTGTTACGTGCCGAGATTTTTGATGTTAGAGGGCGTATCAACTCCTTGCTGATTAACGCTTAGTAGCGGGAGAGTTGA
>JAWWMK010029906.1:0-14377 GCA_035047105.1 Galeopsomyia nigrocyanea
CCTGCGAACAGGAGGCTAGTCCTCCTCTGCAGGAACAGCAGTTTTATACTGCTTGTATATATTGATGGATTAATAAAAAAAAAGTAGAAGAGACTCGCGAAACGCTGCACTCTGCAAAAGGAGTCCAGCCACAGTTGAAGTGTTGAGATGTCCCGGGCAAAAGAGAAGGTCCATGGGACAGAATCTTTTGAGGCACTTCCACTTCAATACAAAAGAAGGCCACTGACCAAATTTGAGCAAAATCCATCACCAGGAGAGTTGGTCCTCCCCTTGTCAATGTACTTCAATTCAAATGAGCTCTTTCCAATTTAAATCGAGTACATTTTTCATAGATAGAAAAAAAGATTCGATGTAGCATTCCATTGTTTCGAGAAAAGCTGCGCGTTCTGCGTAGCAATGAAACTCAATGGCCGCGGGTTCTTCGGAAATTACCTAGTAAAAAGAGGACACAGACAGACCAGTACCTGAAAACTTTGCGGAGAAGAAGAGGATGCTGCAGAGCACACTTTATTTGCATGCCCCGCGCACGATCAGGATAGAACAAAAGTAGCAGCGGAAATTGAAGCGACATTGGAAAAAAAAAACAATATAATAGCGACCATGCTAGCCTCATAGGATAATTGGGACTAGATAGCGATTTTCATCGGGAAAGCTATCAAGACCAAAGAAGAAAGGGAGACAGAAATGAGAAGAAGAGACTAAAAAAACTACAAGACTAATAACCTAAATAAACACAACATTCGAAGAGGGATCCTCTGGGATCATAAAAGGCCCCATCGGAGTATACTGGAACGGAGTGCCGGTGGGCGCAGAGATCGTAGGAGGAATTTCGGTTGACGGCGTCCAACTGTCAAACAAAAGGGCTTTTAGGTGGTGTACCATGTTAGGGAGATCAGCACACGAGAGCATTAGGAGTAAGGTAATCGGGGAGACTAAAGTTTCACGTTTTTTTCCTCGACCTCATCAACAATGTTCGATAGGTCTACAAAAGATTTTTGCCCTACAACCCTCCATAAATAAAAGATCTATCTATTTGAATCGCTGTATTTCAATACATACACTGTCACACAGATAGTCTGCGCCTCGCACAACCAATGACCGCACAGATCCCAACCCATCAGGGAGGGAATACCTGCGACTCGCACTTCCTTCGTTCGCGCTTCTTCGTCGCGATGAGAGAACTCGGGGTTCGACCGTCAGCCAGAGCGGCTCGAAGCTCCACCACCTCTGAGAACGCGGATTTCAGGCGTCGGCCGAAGCGTTCCACGCTCAACCTGCTATCTTGGCCAGGGCATTTCACAACGAGTCTCTTCTCCTTGATGTGCACACTTTTGGCAATCGCCTCATATGTGGGTCGTACGCCGTGCACCATCAAAGTCAATTATTCCTTTATTTCCTCTCGTTCCTTCATCGAAAAGAACAATCTTTGAAGATTTCACAGGGTAAGACTCTCATTCATAGTCTAAAGTAATTTGTTTGATTATTGCGCTAACGCATGAGTTATTGCATTGTTTTTAAAGATTTATTATTAAGAAAAATTGAGTATTATTTGCATTAATTGTATTTTGAAGATCAAATATCGAAATGAAAAATTGAATAATTAAAAAAACGCATCATATTTATTTTCATTGAACTTAAATAAATCTAAAATTATCGCATGTGATCATTTCATGGCACAATGCTGATGAGAAATTATTTTTCATTGAATCCAGACAAATTTAAAATTATCGTATGTAATCATTTCATGACACATTGCTTAAGAGAAATTGTATATAATTGGATTAGATGCCAGCTAAACTCTGATCATTATTTATAATCCATATATTGATTGAAGTCATTAAGTATTGATTCTGAGAAGTCATTATATATATTGAGAGGTAAATTAATCAAATTTGTGAATTTAGTTGCTAATAGCACACCATTTAATAATTGATATTTATATGCATCTATTTGATTCGAATTTCGTTCGACGTAACGAATTTATGAAAATTCGCCAGAACAACGTGCCAAGAGATAAAAATATTGACGACTTACATAACTTTTTCTTAATAAAGAAGGTTTTCCAGGATTTGAGGAGATATTGACTATTGTTCAGAAGATAATCATCTATCACGGAAAAAAGGTTTCATCAAAATTAACCAGGGGACAAATTCCTAAGAAAGTGGGCAGGGTCCTTTTTGAAACGATTTTATTAAAAAATATAAAATAAATAAATAATGGAGACAAAGGATCATACCTATAACATACATATGAGGCGATTCGCGTCAACTCGACCATCGAGCTTCGACAAAATTCAAATAAGTCGTGCGCGGGTTCTGGTGTTTTTTCCCAAAATGGCAGGTCCAATGGAGGCTGCCGAAAGTTGGCCTCTTTGACTCGATTTTTCGCAATTTTAGCCACAAAATTCCCATTTTTTATCGCTATTTACTTGAAAATCTATAATAAGGGGTATTTTTAGTCGCTGACCACGAATCCAAGGTTAGATTTTCGATATTTAAAATGGCGGATACAATATGTCGTCTAGTGACCATAAAAACTCAGCCAGATCGATCAAAACCTATCAGGTTCGGCTAATAATTCATCTACAGAGGTTTTCAAAGTCGATATAAGGTCAGGTTTCCGAAATTCAAAATAATAGATCTAGTATACAATAGGCTTATACTAGATAAATCTTTACCATCAAAATTTTGTTAATCTATTTGTCTTTGAAATATATAGATTCACTATTAAGGGTCACGATACTTTGAAATTCACTTTGAAGATATTTTGTTCAAAAAATGTTATCGAGAATTTAAAAAAACGAGTAATCATCTGATTGCTATTTATTATGGATGGTTAAAAAGCTCTCTGCATTCAACAGGATTGAGACTGTCATCATGCTCAGTGCATTAAGCGCACTTTTTTTTCTTGTTTTTTTTTTTTTGTGCACAGATTTTGAATATAATTTAGCAATTCGCGTGGCATCCATAAGATAACAGGTGGTTGAAAAAACATTCGCAAACATTTATGAAGCTTCATTGCATTTTATGGAAAATGCTCATTTAATTTTCAAATAATAGCGCAAAATAAACTACACAATAACATTTCATTTTCGTTTTTTATGTATCTTTATTCAGGAGATCATAAGCCTGTAGCGCAAGTGACATACCAGAATTGAAAATGTTAGGATTTTTTTCTTAGACGCTATGACTTAAAACCTATAAATAAACAAAAAAAGTAATACCGGCTTCATGCACTGATCATGATGACAGTCTCAACCTTGTTAATCGCAGAGAGATTTTTTAACTTTAAATAATGAATAGCCATGAAATGATAACTCGTTTGGTTTTAAATTCTTGATAAAATTCTTTAAAAATATATCTTAAATGTGTATTTCAAAGTATTGTGATTCATACTATTTCAAATAAGAATAGTGAATCTATTTATTTAGAAGGCAAATATATTAACAATAGTTTTGTGTAAAGATTGTTTATAACCCTTTTGGTGTATAAGCCTTTTTTATACTAGATCTATTATTTCGAATTTCAATACTCTGACCTTGTAATCGTATTGAACGATTCCGACAACTCCTGCACATGAATTATTAGCCAAACCTGATCGGCTTTGATCGATTTGTCTGAGTTTTTATGATCATTAGACGCCATATTGAATTTTCCATTATGAATATCAAAAATCTGTCCTTGGATTCATAATCAGGACCCCAAAAAACCCCTATACATGTAATATCAGTCGATCCTATGCGATTCCAATCGATTTATGTAGATTTTCATGGTCATTAGACATAATATTGAATCCGCTTTTTTGAATGTCGAAACTCTGACCTTGTATTCGTAGTTAGCGATCTCCAAAACCTCTGTATACGTAATTGCAGCGAAGGTGATCTATTTCTTGCTATTTTCGAAATTCAAACAGTTTTTTAAAATTGGCTGCGCAGGTGGGTCAACCGATGGTGGTGACGATTTTTTCTATGTTGGTACATGTCAAAAGAAGCCGTTTGGCTATCTCAGACTTTTTTTAACGTATATGACGAAATCCTTAAAAAAAACACACACTTTTCTGGGGTCTAGAATGGTAAAAATTTTTTTTATGCTACGGATTCCGGACCTTTTTCCTCTTTTTTTAAAGGTATATAGTGTCGGAAAATGCTCGTGAGCATTGGAAAAGTCTGCAGGAACTACTTTTTCGGCATTTTTCCACTATAATCAAATGGGCTTTTCTCACAGAAAATAGACGAAAAACGGAATTTCTACAAATATTGATTTCTCGGCTTCTAAGACTACTAGAAATATTTTTGACCAATCAAAATGATAGCAAAAAATAAGACGTTTACGTAGAAAAAAGTTTTATTCAAAAATAATTATCCGGTAATAAGTTACCAAAAACATTGCAAAATAATTACATTTTTAGTTTGTTGTTAATATTCGGAAAATGCTCAAAAAATATAGTTCCTGAGGACTTTTTCAATGTTCACGAGCATTTTTTGACACGTTATACCTTTAGAAAGAAGAGGAAAAAAGTCCGGACGCCTTAGCATTGACAAAATTTTTTTGTCATTTTAGAGCCCAGAAAAGTGTGTTTTTTTAAAGGATTTCGTCATATGCCTATAAACATTTAAACTTTTGATAAGGCAATTATGACGCCGTCAACCCAGTTCAAAAATATTCATATACAAAAAATCTACAGCCTATCCAAAAATTTTCTGACAAAACGTTTGAGACGGAGAATTAGAGCTTTGCAAGCCATTCTCCGTCTTCGCTCTCTTTTGGCGTTCGTATGCCGCGTCAAGCAGAGAGATCATACCACGAGCTGTATACTCTCACGCTCGTTTCGTGTTTTTGTAGGCGATGACCACGTCAGTGACGGAGAACGGCAGAGCAACAAGGAGAGAAGAGGAATCGAAGAAGATAGAAAGAGATAGAGCGAGTAGAGATAGAGCGAGTAGAGAGAGAGAGAGAGAGAGAGAGAGAGAGAGAGAGAGAGAGAGAGGAGAGAGAGAGAAAGAGAGAGAGAGAGAGAGCGCGAGCGAGCGAGCGAGCGCTCATATGAGTACGGATAAGAGAGATACAGCAAGATAGACGCTCATCGGGCTGTGTGCTCGAGCGAGCGTAAGAGAGAGACAGATGTAGTCCCGTGCTGCGTGCGCATTAGCGGCCGCGGCGGCTGCGGTCGTGTGGCACGTGAGCGCCGGAAGAGGAGAGACTTTCGTGCTGGACGCCGACGAGGTCGGTAGCTTGAGCGAGAGCACGCGTGTGTTCCAAAGAGCTGCAGCGAGAACCAGCCACCATGAGCCGAGAAGGAAGAACGCCATCTTCCAGGGTGCTGCAGCCTGCATTCCTGCAGGCCGAATACGAGCCGGGTTGCTCCCGGCCTTCACCATCATCAGCGCCCACCCTTGCCGGCGCCTCCTTCATAGACCAGGCCGCTTTTATCCGCCAGCTGCGTCATCGTCGTCACCGAGATCATCGGGGCCGCCGAGCACGGCCGAGTACGGTGAGATTCTTCGTGTCTCTCTCTCTCTCTCACTCTCGAGTGATTCAGGGTGCCGGGCCGAGTCCTATTGCTCGTGCCGCAGAATCGCAGTACTGCGTTCCGGGTGGAGTGCAGCACTTGGTTGCCTGTGTGTTACGTGCCGAACGGGGGTCACGAGCCGGCAGTTCTGCGGCTCGGCGACGTGTTTGTTCTGGCAGTTGTCTCTGCGGAGTTTGCCGCCATTTTGAGACGCCGCTTGGCGAGTCTCGTGTCTATGAGAATTGAGACGTTGCAATAAATATGTATACTTGTGAATAATAAATAAAGATGTTGTGTGAATTCATTTTCCTTTCTTCCTGCATGCATTCCCGATTCTTTCTCGAGCGTTCGATTGATATGTGCGCCCAGAATATCATTTAGTGGTCGGAGCAATCGTACCTTCCTTCCCCCGTAAAAATAATTTGTTTAAGGAAGTCACGGGCTAAATTAGTATTAAAATTCGTAAAACTGACTTTTCCTCTGACACGTTAAAATAACGCTGCTCAATTTAGGAAAAAGACCTTAATATTAATTTTTTGGGACAAAATTAATTTTAATGTCGGCAAACTATATTAAAATATTTTACACTATTAAATATTATGTGTTATATTACGAGTTAATACTACAATGAATATATGGCCTTTTTCCTACATTGGGTACCGTCATTTTTGCGTATTTCAGAAGATTTTTTGACAGGCTCTAGATTTTTTGTATTGGAATATTTTTGAACAGAGATGACTTCATATTTTTCTTTTTAAGAGCTTTAATATGATTTCTAGCACGCTGAATCTGAATAATCAAACGCAGAGATATGCGGCCCAATAATGGCGGATTTTTCAAAAATTGTGATTTTGAAAATTAGAAACTGTTTTCCTTTGAAAAAATAAAAAATGCCTATCGCAATTTTTTTACAGCATGTTCTACTCGGTGAGAGCTATTGAAAGAAATATTAAAAGGCTCATTCCATATTGATTCAATTAGCAAAAAAAAATCGATAGCTTCGATTTTTTTTAAACTTCGGGATAACATTCTACGTCGAATTTCATGAGATGCATGGTTTTCTCTTTTTTTTTTAAAAAAAAAAAAACGTTTTTGGAGTCCCGCGACGCCATGTCAAAGTTTACATCTCAATAGCTTCATTTGAAGCAAAGTTACGGCCATTTGAAAAAAATGTACAAATTTTGAAAATGAAATTTTTACATTTTTTTCAAATGGCCGTAACTTTGTTTCAAATGAACCTATCGAGGTGGTCTTTTCTAGAAATGTACAAAATTTTATCGGCTTTCTTGTGGTTTTTTCATATTTGGAATTGCTTAAAAATTAGCTACAATAAATAAGAAAAACTGGAAAAAGTCTTTGTTTTTCATAGTTGAATATCTCAAAAACCCCACTCTTACTTGACACGAATTTTTTATATGTTTTTCAAGGCCAAATCAGCTATTTTGCTACCAAACCGCAATTTACCAACTGGCCTCGTTCACGAGATACGGTTTTGCAAAAAAAATTGTCATTTTTAAATACTCATACTAGTAGTTTTCCGCTTCTAAAGCTTTTCAGGTAGGACCTATGATAAATCCAATAGCACCATTGTATTTTGCGTGAAAAAATACATCGGAAACATGTATCGCATGCTTGGAAAAATTATTTGGTTGACCTTAAAAATTCAACAAATAGAATGAGTTCACACTTCGTAAAATGTCGTAGCTCGGCTCATAGTGTATTTACGTGGATTTTTATTTCCTTCAAATGCGAGGTCAACTTAACACTATTTCTAGACATTTTATACAAATTTTTGATGTATTCTTTGCGTGGAATACTATGATGCTATCGGTTTCATCGCAGCACCTATCTAAAAAGCGTTAGAAACGAAAAACTAGTATAAAATTAGATTTTCTGTTTAGTGAAATATCGATTTTACGTTTCTAGCCCTTTTTAGATAGGTGCTGCGATGAAATCGATAGCATCATAGTATTCCACACAAAAAATACATCGAAAACGTGTATAATATGTTTAGAAATAGTGTTAAGTTGACCTCGTATTTGAAGGAAATAAAATACCATGGGCAACGGGTGAATCTGGCAGGTATCTGTTTTACCGTCCTGCCAGTCTACTGAAAAAATTACAACATCGTAGTTGCTCAGCAGCTGTCAAACTTGGAAACACTGCTGAGGAGTCTCAGCTCTCATTCTCGCGTCGCCGTAGAATGCAGCACACTTATAAATATGCAGCTTAGACCGGACTGTGTGAATTTCTACTTTCCAGTGTACGCATACACTGTTACACAGACGGTCTGAGCCTCTCACAGCCAATGAGCGCGCGGGTCTCAACGCATCAGAGTGGGGATACTTGCCGCTCACTCTCAGTTGTTCGCGGCTCGCTGTCGCAAAATCACTGCCTGTTTCTCATGCTTCAGCTTTCTGGCATGAGAACAATGATTTCGCCCAGTCGTGTAGATTCATCTCTCGGGTATCGTCAATCGAGGGTGAACTACTCACCATCAAGCTCGCCCTTAGATATTCCTTGACAGATATAATTGAGAATATAGTTATCATCTCGGACTCTAGACCAGCCCTCGAAGCGATCGCTTCTCCGTCAGTTTCGGCCAAGTCTTCATCTTGTGTCCTGGAATGCAAAGTCTATGCGTCCCTGATTTTGAAAAAAAAAACAGGCGCATAGAACTCGTTTGGACTCCCTCCCACTCGGGTTGCACAAGAAAAGAAGGGGCAGATATACTCGCCAAGTACGCCCTCACTCTCCCGTAAGCCACTAGACCTAAGACAAATTGGCACGAACTTTTCGCCTCAGCCGCCCACCAAAATATGTTCACTTCTACCCAATATTTTGGACTTATCATTCTGTAAATTTACCTTGCAATAACCATTGCTGCTCTACCCGAAAACAAAAATACAAATTTTATGCGACGCTTTCACTTTATCAAAATTACCAACACTAGAAACCGAACCAACTGTCGTACACATAGATAAACTTAGAGCCGAGGTAAGCCGTTCTTCGGGGTGTGAACTCATTATATTTATTGAATTTTTAAGGTCAACTAAATAATTTTCCGAACATACATGTGTTACATGATATCGATGTATTTTTTCACGCAAAATGCAATGGTGCTATTGGATTTATCATAGGTGTTACCTGAAAAGCGCCAGAAGCGGAAAACTACTAGCTTAAGTATGTGAAAATGACACTTTATGTTTGCAAAACCGAATCTCGTGAACGGAGCAAGATAGGATGTCATAAAGAATCGCAAGAAAGCTGGTACTATTCCGCACATTTTTAAAAAAAGGTCGCCGCAATAGCTTGATTTGAACCAAAGTTACGGTCATTTGAAAAAAATGTAAAATTTTCATTTTCAAAATATTGCTTTTGAGATGCAAACTTTGACATGGTGTCGCGGGGCTCCAAAAACTTTTTTCGGAAAAACGAAAAAACACGTGTCTCATGAAAATTTAACGTAGAATATCATCCCAAAGATAAAAAAATCGAAGCTATCCATTTTTTAGCTGGTTGAATCCATATGTCATGAGCCATCTTTAAACTTCAAAATAAGTGAAATAAAAACTTGATTGTTATTGCATTTATAAATTGAAGGAATAATATAAGTTAATTTATTTCAAAAAATAGGTTTTATTGTGCTAATATTGAAGGCACATCGAATCACAATTTCAATAAAATGCCGACATCATTAATGATATATTCAACTCATGATTTATAATATTAATAATGACAAATATTTGTATCATATTAAGTGATGTTGTAACATAAAAATAATGAAGAATAATTTAATCGCCAGGAATATGCAGCCATTTTATTATGCAACTCAATGTTATTAGTCAATGGTTATTAAAATACTACTTTCTGAATCATACGCGTTCAATTACCAATACTGTCAATACATCAGTATTAAACGTTTCATATGCGCTGCACGTCTCATGACGTGTTCTCTCTTTTTTAATAAAATGTACTATATTTTGAAGTAAGTTAACTTATATTATTCCTTTAACAGATAAATGCAATAAGAATCAATCTTAACTTCTTCTTTTTCTTTTAAATGCGAAAGGAGCACAGCTTCTGACAGCAGTTCAACGACCGCTCCTCTTTCTTATCAAAATCAGGAAATTGGCATATTTTTGCCTGTTTTTGAAGTATATGTATATATCTGAATAAGTGAGTGATTCTCCTATCAGTTCAACAGATGGTGTCCAGAGTTCGTACATCTAGTGCTCGAATTGAAAATGAAATTGAGCTATATGAAAGTATGTATTTGGTGCCAAAGTATCTCCGTAAAATCATTATAATAGATTGAGATTATTTTTTCTAATAGTAAATCAACAAAATAAAACCACAATCTCCATTCCGACCCGTGTATCAAACTGATTTTCGAGTATAATACCTCTTATTATTTCTAGAAATGAGCAGTAGGGTCATATCCTAATATAGGTACTATGAATTATAGATATTATACTATGAAAATGTCCACTCAGATTATAAAAAGTTTATTTAATATTGAAATAGAGCAAATGACTTTTGTTTACTGAATTGTTTGAAAATTTTACGTAACAGCTTCAATGGCTTCAAAAATCTCCTTACTAGGCGATACTATATTAATTAGTGACTGATTTTGAAAGTATACAACAAGAACATTTGGATAAATATATTAAAGTTGTCATACACATGGAATTCCGAAAGAGCGGACGAAAAGTCTTTGCAATTTTATCTATGAAAAAATTCCCGAGCGGGCTTCTCCACAGAGATTGCCCTGCATAGGATTAGATCTGAGCACTCTCATGTGAATTCTCTAAAGAGCGCTGACGAAGATAGACCGATGTTACAAGGAAATTGGACTATCGGTAAGCCCGAATAAAACGGAGATGGTCATCTACATGAGAAAGTACAAGAGGAATGCCACGAGAGTGCTGAAATCGAGTGAAAGGCCACTCCAGGTGAAATTCACAGCGAAATACCTAGGTGTTATACTGGACCGAGAGCTGAGCTGAAAGGAGCACCTAGAGAACCAATGTTCCAAACTGATTCGAGCTGCATGGCAGTGCAGGAAAGCGATCGGCAGGAACTGGGAGCTAAAGCCAGAACCTACGATGCACATCTAAATAGCCATTCTGAAACCTAGGATGTCGTATGCGTTAATAGTCTGGTGGAGCAGAACGGAATTAGCGACGGCTATAAACCGACTGGAGAGCATAAGAGGGACAATTCTAAGATGAATCACAGGCGCTATGAGAATTGTACCCGTAGCAGCACTGGGAGTGCTGACAGATATTAAACCCTTTGACGTGACGATAAAGGCAGCTGTCATGAAGGCAGCTTCCAGGACCGAAAATCTATATGGCTGGTGCTTACTAGGAGAGCACACAAAGTTATCTAGCCAGTAGATCGATCCTATCAATGAACAGAGATAGAACAACGAATATGTAGATGATTGACAAAAAGTTCAGAATTAACCTGAACCCTTACAATTATAAGAACCCAGACCACATCTGTTTCTTAAAAGAAGCGGGCCTATGGTTCACTGATGGCTCCAAAAGTCAGACAGGTGTGGAGCCGGAGTTTATTGCAAGCGAAATGGGCTTCACCATATAGATGGGAGAGCTCGCACGGTACTTTAGTACTGAGCAGATGACTCTCATAAGGCATGCTCACAAAGCACTAGAATTTGAGTTTGGAAATAGATACTTCTGTATCTGTTCAAATAGCAAGGCAGCTTTGACAACCTTGGATAGGTACAGCACTGACTGACGTCTAACTTAGAAATGCTACGAAGCGTTGAACAGGCTAGCAAATCAGTAAAACCAGGTAACGTTACTTTGAATCTCAGGTCACAGCGGGATAAGAGGTAACGATATCGCGGACAAACTAGCTAACCTAGGGGCAAATAGCCTTTTAAGGGATTAGAACCAGCTGCGGAATCCAGGAGAATCTCCTGAACGCAGAGATCAAACTGTGGATAGAGATAGAACACCGGAAGAGCTGGCAGGATACCGCAGGCTTCGAACAATATATCGATAGGGGCTGAGTTTGACTTCAAAAAGGTACTGGAAGTTCTCAGTCCATCCAAAAAAGATGTGCGGACACTTATGGAAATGATCACAGGCCACGGAGGACTGCACTATTATAAGTGGAAGATGAAGATAAGGGGTGATCATTCTTGCAGATTCTGCAAAACAGAGGATGAAACCTCAAAACAAATTTTATGCGACTGCACGGCACTAGACAACAAAAAGCTCTTAGCCACTCAAAAAACTCATCTGAGTGTAGGTTAAGTCAGGAAGATGAATTCTAAGCAGATATTCCAACTATTAGGTGAGCGGCAACGACCCCAAAAATGACACGGTAGTGAACAGATCAGTTCTAATCGCTAATAACGGTTTATTTATACGTTTTTGAGGATGTTGAATACGAATATGAAGTTTGCTTTATCATAAAATTGAGGGAGCATTGTAAAAATCGTAATTGTTTAAACAAATAATCAAGAAAATCCTATTTTTACTCCAAAAACATTTTTTTCTAGAAAATATAGCCTATTTTAAGACGAAAACGTATATTGTCATTTTTTTTGGTAAAATGCATTTTTCAAAAGCTATGTATTTTCAAACAACAAATTTTTCTTTGACGTTGAAAATTTATAAATTTTGAAAAATGCATTTTACGTAAAAATGTCAAGATACCTTTTCGTTTTTAAATAGATCAGACTTTTCAGAAAAAAATTTTGGCTCGAAAAAATAATTTCCTTGATTATTTGCTTAAACAACTGCGATTTCAACAATGTTGCTAGAGATGGTTTTGTGATAAAACAAACTACATATTCATATTCAGCACCCTAGGAAATATTTAAATAGACCATTACTAGTGATTAGAAGTGATCTGGTCACTTTTTCATATTTCTAAGCGTCTTTAGGCTCGTTGCCGCTTGCCTTTACAGAGTAAATTGTGGATGGAGTAGTCACAACTGTTATGCAGGGGACGCAAAGGGATTACCCAGGCGTCAAGTGCCTGATTGGAGGCCAACCCGTAATTATAATAATAATAAAATAATAATACTCAAAATTTATCCTTGTAGAGCTTTGAAAACACGGAAATTTCATTAAACGCGTTAAAGGGTACCCCCCTATTAAGATAGTCAAAATAACATCCTAAATGGATTTCAAAATAAAGTTTTTAAGTGCATTCTACATGAAAAAAGATTAAGTTTGCCACCTTCCGGACCTATCGCACGCAAATATATATGGTAAAAACTAGATTTTTTACATTTTATTTTTTGTCTCCGGATCTAAAAAAAGCTATCGACACCGGGTTGACGGGATTATATTCTGCGTGTAATACTTTTCTGTAATTTTTTTCAAGGTCACACAACTACAGCATCTAACCTAACAAAATACTTAAATTTTCATACTTCTCTCAAAATTAGCCGTTATAAGTTGCAGGGCCGGATTTTTGTACACAGGTCACAATTCTTTCATCTACCTGCCCGAATCATTTTTAAATCGCTAGGAGTGGTGCGCCATCTTCAAAAATAAAAAAAAACCGTTTTTTGATAGTTTTTGGCCGAAAGCGCTTGACCCAAGGTAGCTGGACTAAAACTGATGGCACCATTGTGTTTTACAGGAAAAAATATATCAAAAACATGTATCAACAATCCTTTTGACTACTTCGCAATCTCAAGAATACCAAACAATAGAAAAGCAGACCACGGCCGCCGTAGCAAGAAGTTCCTCAACCTTCATCTAAGATTTTTTTAAGATTAATTGTCAATATTTATAGCCACAGTTCTATATATTCTTTCGTATTTTTGCCCGTAGAAAACGATCGTAATATCAGTTTTATCGTAGCTGCTTTTGGTCCAGCGCTAACGATAAAAAGCCACTTGAAAACTGATTTTTTAATTTTTTTTTTCGAATTTTCAGCATTTTTGGCAATATGTAATCCTTAACGTTGTTCGAAAATGAATGAAATATTTTTTTGGATATAATTCATCATACATATCACTAATTTTCTCTGATAAAAACCTATTTCATTACCATGAGTTACCTTCAAACAAAAACTCCATTTCTTAAATGTCTGAGCAATATCTAAATTCGTGAGTAATATGATACGACATTCACTTATACAGTATAGTATTACCTAGAATACCTTTTTTCCGAGATCTGGGGTTTGCTAGAGTGCTTCTTCAGACGTAAAAATGCACTTTTTCTCGTTCATTCTTGCTTTTTCCTATTTTTAAGCATGACACATCTTCCGCGCTAACTTGAGGCACGTCCCATTCGATTTCTCGGTAAAAAAATACCCAAAAAAATGCATTAAAAAGTCAAAAAATCCAACCGCCTTTTGACCGTGAACGAAAATTCAATGCTAAATAATTACTATCGCCGATTAGCCATGCAATATTATCCTGTGTTATCTTGATAACAGATTCGGCACACTTTCAACCATTAAAATCTGATTCCCCATTAAAAACTACATAAAAATACATCTTAGCGAGGTTAGTTTTAGACCGCCTGGTATGAGATGTATACATAAATGCTCTAAGACTCGAATGGTTCCACGAGATAAGCATGGCAAAATGTGAATCTTTTGGATTTCGAATCTAATCACTTCGATTTTAAATGGACTTGAAAAATTCCGAACTGAAGTGAAAAATAAATTTAAAAATATAATATTTCACCAATACATAACACAATATGCAGTCCTAGCTATAGTTGGTAATGATGCAAAACAAATCATAAGCATCAAGCATTAGGTTCACTAATATACTAAATTTGAAAAACAATATCAAAGGTCGCGATAGCGACCTGTGGCATGTATGCCGCAGGCGCGAATAGCGCGACCTTTATAACAGTCGTTT
>JAWWMK010029927.1:0-14374 GCA_035047105.1 Galeopsomyia nigrocyanea
AAAAATCAGTTAAAAATGTCACGTGATATATCAAATGATTTATCATGTGAGACATCACATGACAATTTTCAGTAGGGGATACTTAAAAAAAAAAAATCTGAAATTCACCGGGAAGGTTGGTCGCATCACGTAGAGATTCCCACAAAAACGGGGGTTTTTTTCCGAAATTCAATCATTCAGGGAACGAGAAGTGGTGAATTTTGTGTTTTTTTTTTCAAAATATCGCTTTTTTTTATAATTCAATAATTGTATATAAACTTTTGATTTCACGAGTTTCTAATGCCGCTTCGTTATTTCAACGGGGCGGCAATTGGCTAATTTTTCAAAATTTTTCAAGAGAAATTTAATTGCATCCAATATTTTTTATTGTTGAATACACAAGAGCTATTAAATTTAAATTTCTTTTTTTTATTTATTTCATTTCATGTAATTTTCATGCTCTTCTTCAGAGGAACGTGATGATCAGGAACGTACAATAAATTGCACCATCATCAACAATCAATAAAACTGAAGAGCTACATAATATGTATAATATGTATATTATACTATGGATAAAATCGTGCTCTAGTTTGTGTAACTTTTGCGCAGGCTGAACTATTTAATTAAAAGGGTCTGCGACAGACGTCTGTTCTGGTCGAGCTAATTGTGTAACGTCAAATGAAATGAAAATTTGTTTGGCGTTTCAAGAGTTATTGAGAAGGAAATCTTTATGAAATCAAAGAAATATTGTATAGCCAATGCATTTTATTGTTACAAAAGATGAAAAGACACAATGGCAAAGAAGAAGAAGAAAAAGAGGTTTGACGTTGATTGAAAAATTCTTCAAGTTCAAGGAAAGTAGTATAGGCAACAGCTGTGGGACAGGAAATACATTGAAAAACATGGAAAAGTTGTCAATTGGTCGATGGCTTAACGATTTGCGGCTTAAAGTCATGTTGGATGGCTTCGTTGAGTTCTTTGGCGTACAATTCCAGTCTCTGAGTCATCTGTAATCGCAGGAGAAAATGGTTAAAAATAACTCGGCAACACTATCGAAATAATTTAGTAGCAAAATCTTATAGAGGCGCAATACTTGTTTTATGGTATAACTATAGGTTGTCCGAGCGCGCTTCGCGCGCACTTTCTTTGGCTTTTTTTATCTTAAATGAACAATTGTCTACCGCTTGAATAAATTAAAAAATGTGGAGGCGATTATTGAATTTCTATTACAGGGCATACGTCAAATCATTCTATAATTTATAATATTCTTCAATTAATAATTTTTTGTAATTGAATATTCGTATGCCATTTACCATCTCAAAAAGATTGATGAAGTTTTAGCAACTCGAAGATATATGTTGAAAAAATATTCAAAGTTACAAAAACATAGATGCAGTAAAATTAGCAAAACCAATATTGTTTTTTTTAATAATATTTCTGTGTTGCCTAATTTATCATAATTGTTTTTAATTATAACCATATCTACGCCATTGCTTCTGAAACAACAGCTCCAAATTCTACGTATTTGTACTTGCTATTTTTTCTCTTATCTGTATTGTAAATCAAGTGACGGAATCTTTTATTCTTATTTAGTCTTTAAGATAAAAAATCATGCATCAACTTGAATTTAAAAATGTTTCAAAATATAGAGATTTAAATTTTTGCGCCATTTCATACCTCAACCAATCACAATGCTGAATGTCGGCGACTCATCATTTTTTTTAATAGGAAATAGGAAAATCTCGCGATAAGTCGTTCCTCCCAATTGTGCGCAACACTGGTCTATTAAAAAATGTTTTATTCTCGCCGCGAGCGAGCGAGAAGGCGCGTGCGTGCGTGTAGTCGCGATATTAAAGTTGACAGTCAACTCACCCTGAATCCCCACAAATCTCTGATTTGCCGGCAGAGATTGAGATCGATTTCGGCGATGAGCAAGCCATCGTCGTCTCGGCTGAGGCCCGGCGTGCGAGTGCCGTCGGGTGCGGCAATGTAGCTCGAGCCGTAAAAGTGTCCAAAGTCGTTGTGGGCTGGCTTACCGTCCCCAGAAGTGAAGGCATTGGGAAACAGCTCGGTGCCGACTCGATTGATCGCGCAAGTGTAATAGCTGTTGGCGATCGCGTTGCAGCGTGCTTCGATCGGCCACATCGGCTCCGACAAAGTTTTCGTCGTTGCGGATGGATTGAACACGATCTATAATACAAATTGCAAAATTAATAATAGTATTAATAATAATAATAATAATAATAATGAAATCGTACCTCGGCACCATTTAATCCGTACATCAGCCAGTTGAGCGGATGATGGCGACCGTAGCAAATATTTATGGCAATCTTGCCGTAGGGCGTCTCGAATACGGGGTGGCCGAGGGTACTTTCCATGTAGTAGGTGGACTCGTTAAAGTCATTTTTGCGGGGAATGTGGTTCTTGCGCTCCTTGCCGATGACCCGTCCATCGGGACCGATGACCACGGCAGCGTTCCACAGTATTTCGCCCTTGATGTGGTCGCGCTCGAGAATTGGCGAGACGATGACCATGCCGTGCTTGCGGGCCAAGTTGGATAGCAGATCGGTGGAGGGCCCCGTCAGAGCGTCCTCGGCGAATTCGCACCAGGGGTATTTCTCGCGGGTGCAAAAGGCGAAGGGCATATCTGAAAATGAATTTGAAAATAACTGTACCGTTCTTTTTTTATAAACAAATGGCAGCGTTGACATAAATAAAAACGGAAATCTGACTTTTGCGTTCATTTATGGTTTTTTTGGCATTGTATCAAAAAATGCGGGAATTTCATTCAACGTGTCACATTTGCAGTTTCATTGGGTTCAAGTTTTTATGCATTGTTTTATATTTTTTAAAAGCTCTACAACGCTCGGAATGTCGATTAGAAAAAGAAGTATAATAGCTGATGGGTTTCGGCGTATTTCGGACTGTAGAATCCAAATTTGAAGTCATTTTATATATCAAATACCAAAAAAATAATGAATATTCAATGTTTTTTTTCGATATTGCTTAGGAGTTCCAAGGACAAAAAAGGGTGTCATTTGCGGTGACGGCCTAATTTTTTTTAGTTTCAAGATACCTTATAAATAAAGTGAAAAAACCAGGTGCCTGCACCCTAATCGACATTCTTTTAAAGTCGAGTCAAATTGAGGGATTTTTTCCGTATAGCTGATGTATATCAACACTTTTACACGCTCGGTTCCCCTTGGGCGACTTTACAAACGGATAATACACATTTTTATGATGCGCGAAGAGCAATGTTTTCGCCACGGTTCTGCAACGATGGAGCTGCTATCGTCCCTCGAATTGAATTTGCGATAAGCGAGTGGCGAGAAATTGTGTTTACGCGTGCGGGCGAGCTCATTATAAAAAATGAGCATGACACGCGATTGCGCCGCTTACAAATGATGGCATCCACTTGCAAACAAAGACTCGCTGCCAGTAAAGTGTCTATATAATATGCTTGTTGTATACATGCATATAATTACATTGTAAAATGCGCTGCAATGTGAGACTCGAATGAAACCTGTTGTAGCGCGCGTGCAATCGATTATTCATGATGGCAATTACGAGAGGCTGAACAGAAATAAAAAAAAACAAAAAAACAAAGAAACAAAAAAAAAAACTCGTAAGTAATTGCTGTAAATGATGCTGCTTATACTCACGCCATCCTTCCTGGAGACAAACAATATTGGCGCTGCACTTGGCCGCGTGCTCGATGTAACCGCTGATCTTCTTGAAGATGGCGTCTCGCTGCTCTCGCAGCGGCGCCGTAGTTGGCAACACGATTGCATGCTGGATTATGGCGACGCGCACGGTCCTAGGTGCTCGCAATTGCTCCTCGATCGCGCCGCCCAGCCGATAGCCCTGCAAATCACAGCTCTGGCCCTTTTCAAATTTCGGCAAGTCCAATTTTCTGCAAGTGCCCAAACATGTACGCCCTTTAATTCTTCTTAGTTATTTCTCTGCATAGACCCGTCGCCATTATTCATGCGAAGAGCATTAATCTTCAAAGGAAAGTTTTCAGCGAGCATCTTGCTTATCTCCTCACTGCACCCGTGCGATACCCACGCCATTATCATTTGATTTTCCCCGCGACGAAAGCTATCGCTTTACGAACAATTTAAAAGATACTCGATAACATTAATAGCCAATAACACGCCGCGATGAACTTTGTTGCGATAATACTTTTTATTTATAATAATTATTATTGCAAAGCGTGGCTAAATTGAAATCTGACTTTTGGAGATTCCATTGTTCGAATATTGCGGTCATTCAAACAAACGATTTTCGACGAATATCGTTACGGTAATAAATTAATGCTTGCTTGAAATCATCTTACTCAGTTTCACGTCCGTATAGAATCCTCTTGACCTCCTTGAGGATGGGCTCGGGCAGGTTGTCTTCCAGCATCTGCTCGAGAGTAAAATGCTCGAGTCCGGTAGTTTTGGCTTCACCAAATATGTCCATATTGCGTTGTGCGTATAGGTACGTGGGTTTTTATGTCTGTTGAAGAAGCTTATAGAAGAAGAAGAAGAAGAAGAAGAAGAAGAAGAAGAAAAGATTGTAGCACAATGCTCGGAGCGATGCCGAAATCAATGATCCGTAGAATTGCAGCCGGTCAATTTATACATTGGAGGAAAGCTGAGAGAACGCTAGGGATTGGCTAGCGACAAGCATTCCCGCCACGCTTTGCCGCCAATAATTGTTCATTACCGCGCGCGAGTCGGGGCCCAGTCGCGGAGATCAGTCGGGAGGGTTACCGAGATAACGAGCATGTCGTTGGACCATCGCACGTCAATCATCGCCGCCTTTTCTCTCTCTCTCTCTCTCTCTCTCTCTCTCTCTCTCGTCTTTGCGTAGATTAAGAATAAACGGGGCAGGCGATTTTTCGGCTTGATGCTTTTGCGCGCAAGATACCAGCCATGTGAATAAACCACAATCCGATGACTTTGTCGAATTCTTTGATTGTTTTACTATTATATCTCATTTTCAAGCTTCTCAGTGCAAATGTATCATCAATGTTGTCCCGAATATTGTACGAATCAAGCCGCACGATATCACGTGAAGCTTGTATGAGCCGTTTGATATGTCAAAATAAATTTTAACAGATTGCTTCGACTCGAAGAGTCTGCGCGCGTTGACCAGTTATAATTAGATGAAAAATCAAATCGAAACGAGCCATGATTAACAATAGCTATTAGTTATAACAACCGCCAATAGCAGGAAGTTGGCCTACAGAGGCAGCAGCAGCCCAAAGCACTTTGATTGATATTGCATTATCTGGTGTACTATGTCTGGCGTCGCTAAAAACTTTTCCCGTCTATATACGATTCGCATGTTATTATCGCATTATTGATTATATTGATTCCTAGTACGCAAGTTTCACTCTGAAAAACCAACAATAAATATACTTGTATAACGTGTAGGTGTCAATTGGCCGCGATATTTTGCGACTTTATTTCAACAACAAACTTGTACATACATTCAGCTCCGCGTGTTTATGCTTTGGACAAGGCTCAATTTCGCGGATGAAACTTGTTGTTGTGGCAACGCGCTAGAAAATGAACATCTCGATCTTCAGCTTCTTATGTCGTTATCATATAATGTGAAAAATTAATGGCACAATATATTAAACGGAGAATCTGCTCGTACTCTAGATGATTCTTCTCTGCGTATATGTACAAAGACTTAAAATACCAAATACACAAGTTTATTTTGTTTAGAGCCTCCTCGTCCCCCTTCTTCCCCAATGATTTAAAATTTTTCATTTCATGATCTGGAGAATAAGCGAATTCGACCTGTATTAAATGACAACCGGATACAGCACCGAACGAAAACAATTGTCTACCATATATATGGGCCGCTCCACGAGAAAACCGTCGTAATTCGGATCGATTTTTAAAAAATTTAAACGAGGGCGCACGCTCCTAATGATTACACATTTTCATTCTACATGTTTTCCAGAACCTAAAAAAAATGTGCCCATCACCAGAAATCCTCGCGACACCCTATTTTCGTCCATAGAAGGTCACAAACCAACCGAAAATTCAGTGCTTATATGTAAGCATACAAGATCGACGGAAAATAAAATAAAAGAGCTTTGTTCCACGGATGCGACACATATATCCTTATGTATTTTGACCCGCTGAATACGAATTCGAGGTCAGAATTATGCTATCACCCTCCTTTTTTTTTAATCTCGAAAATCTAGAATTTTGAAAATTTTCTAGATTTTTCCCTAAAATTTTTACGTTTGAGAAAGAATGAAAGGAGATGGTGTGATTCTGACCACGGATTCGGATTTAGCGGCTCAAAATATCTAAATAAATTGGCCAGTTTTTGGATGAATTGGCCAGTTTTCCGACCATAAATTGGCCATAAAACCCGTTAAAAAGGCGACATAAGTTGGTCATAGTTTACGGTCGGCAAAAATGGTGAAATATAAAAGTGAGAAAACATTAATTTAATGAACTCTAATGTATGTAAATTTTGCAACAGTTAAATATAACTAAAAAGACATCAATTTTGATCCGAAAAACATCAACTTTCATTGTGATTACATTAGAATAAACAAATTTTGTGGTCTGTCGGATATGCGGTAGAAATTTCGGCACCTAACCTCATTTCGCGCGTCCATATCAAACATTTAACTATTCATAATTTTCGGATGTGATTCAAATGTTCATAATTATTTTGCATTAATACCTCAAATTCTTATCAAAACTTATTATTAAGGTTATCTTTATAAATTTTCCCGTATATAATCGATTGGTGTAGTTGGTTTGTCATAATTAGAAATTTTAGCTTAATTTAATAAAATAATTTTTTTATAAATAACAACAGCGGATGACATGAAAAGTAGGGTATTGAAATGAAATGTTCGAAACAATTAGTTTTTTGCTATATAAACAAGGTTTAGTTTGAAGCCCCTTTGGCTTAATACGAGTAATAATTGTATATATTAGTTGTAGTGAATATGAAATAAATAATATTTAACAAAAGCAGATTCAACATTCCGTATAGTACCTGTGATAAAAAAGAAGTACATACAAAACGATTATACGCAGACGAACAATTGAGAGGTTATGTTTATATAAGCTATATGCTTGCTGACCATTTTTCACTATTTTTGCCTATGCTTTCCGCATGTGAATATTCTTCATAACTGACCAGTTTATGGTCGGACAAAAATGGTCAGAAACTGGCCAGTTGACCATCTTTTACGGTAAACTTTCTTACAGGGCATAAATATCTTCTATTCCGTCTCCAAATAAACACCTCTCTAAATTTTCAGAACGCTAAATTAAAAATCTACAATTTGCCAGAATAATATCGACCTCTAACGCCCCATAACTATGCCCAAACTACTCGCAACCATGATTGAACTTATATCTACGGCTTTTATGATGTGAAATTAAGAATCCTTAGCATTTCCGAATCGATGAATAATTATATAACCATTTTATGACCATTTATCTTTGGCTATTTTAATAAAAATCGATATTATCGACCTCTAACGCCCCATAGCTATGCCTAAACTACTCGCAACCATGATTGAACTTATATCTACGGCTTTTATGACGTAAAATGAAGGATCCTTTTCATTTCCGAATCGATGAATAATTATATAACCATTTTATGACCATTTATCATTGGCTATTTCAATAAAAATCGATATTATCAACCTCCAACGTCCAACATCTATGCCTCAACTATTAGCAACCATGATTGAAATTATATCTACGGCTTCTATGATGTAAAATAAAGGACTCTTCTCGTTTCCGAATCGATGAAAAATTAAATAACCTTTTTATGACCATTTATATTCGCTATTTCAATAAAAATCCATAATATCGATCTCTAACGCCCCATAAATATACGTAAACTACGAGCAGCTATGAATTGGACCTACGTCTTCTATAACGTAAAATGAAGGACCCTTTCTATTTTCGAATCGATAAATAATTATCTAATCTAACGATTTGAGTATCCTGTACTCAATTGGTACTTTCATGAATTTTATCCGATTCATGAACTGTGCAAAATAATCAGCAGTGCATCAAGAATCATCGAAACTTGGTAAATTATTTTTATTCTATAAAACCATGTATCCGAACAAAATATATTCCTATAATTTTTTATATTTATTATAAAAATTTAACAAATTATATGCAATCATACTCATAGCCGCGCCTTTATCATTGCATTTTCATTATAAAATTGTACAATTTATTTCTATTTACAATATTTTTACATGAACAATATAATAACCAAGTATTGTCAAAACAAATTCATTAAGAATACAAGAAGATATAATTCAACAGAATATAACTATGTAAGATTTGATCAAATCGCTCCTCGAAGTTTTAATAACTCACTCAAAAATTTTTTATGTTAATAGTAATATTCTATAACTAAGCGTCTTACAATTTACAGACAGTCTAACGAATTATTACAGAATTGTATATCATTTTCAATAAAAACTTGAAAAGTATTTGGTTTATAAACTGAAAGATTTAAAAAACGCTGCCAGCTGTTCTGGCGGAATGCTTCCTTGGAGATGAGAGTATTTTTCGTATTTCAATAAGCGATGAATTTTTTTATCAAATAAAAATCATTGAATTTTGCCAGCATTATTGTTTCTTAATAAGCTTGATAATATCTAGTTTGTGTTTTTTTTAAAATCAATGCACCTTCTCTTTATAGGTACGCAGTTCAAATCCATTTAGTGTTGATTTCAAAGTTTTTTTAAATATATCCTTAGATTTCAGTTTTTATATTATAAATTGATCGTACGGTAACTCTATTAAAGCTGCTTTTATAATCTTTAATACGAGCACTTACACGTTGAAAAATTCGTAGTCTATCCAAACTTGCAGTAATTTATCCATGGTAACTTATAACGTACCCCTTACCTACAAAAAAATTGCTACAAGTAAAGATATGTCGAGCTAAATTTTATAGAATTGATTGAGAAACAACCCGTTTTAAAGCTGCTTTCATAAGCTTTAAAAAGAGCCCTTGAATGTTATCAAAATTCTTGATCTCAAGTTGTAACAATTTGCGCACACTAGCGAATGGCGTACTTTGCATTTAAGAAAAAATTAGAGTTGCTATGATTTCAAACATCTTTGGCTGAATATTACCAAATTTATCGTGCGACCACTTGTTTTATAGCTGCTTTCCTAAGCTTTAAAATGAGCCGCCACATGTTAAAAATATCATTGTCAATCCATAGTTACAGCAGTTTACGCTTAATAATTCCGCATGAATCACCAATCTTTTTTTTTTAAATTGTTGTTGAAAAACAGCTGTCAAATATTTTCTAGTCGATGGATCTACTTGAAAACAATTTTCCCATCTTTGTTCACCAATTTCCAAATATGTAGCAAAAGATTCATTAAAATCCATCGAGTAGAAAAGTCATACCGATCGACAGTACACACACACACACGCGCGCGCGCGCGCGCGTCCACACACACAGAAAGTGACACCATAAAAACATAACTTTGTCGTCTCCCCATGATTTCTAATGAAAGATGTATAAAAAAAATTATTCATTGATTAAGTGCAAGAGGTTTAGATCTTGCAATAAAAACAAGATTGAAGCATAAGATGACAAAAACAAAAAAAATTATAGCGAAAAACCCCAAATTTTAAAAAAAAAAAGCGAAAACAAAGCTTTTCCTTTCCAAGGAAGCAATAATTTATATAACTTTATATTAGTATACACATAATGAAAATCAAACCTCTAATATAATGTCTTTATAGAAAAGGACCCTCAAAATAAATTAATTTCGGAACGAGGGCCCTTGCGAACAGTGAAACGTTTCGCTTTTGCGTTTTTTACATTTTTGGGTTGAAACATCTCGTGTCAATTCGAGATAATGATACGGCATTGTCTTTTATGTTGTTACTTTACACATGTATTTAACATGGAATACTTATCGCAATAACCAATTGGAGCTGAGGAGCAACAAGACTGTCTTTCAGTTTGAACACGCAATGAGAAAAGAAACTTGTTATCTTTTGAAGCAGAATCATCACTTTTACTTGAGTGCAAATTGATACTCGTTTTTCAATTGAGACAAAAAGTATTACGAAAAAGTAGCTGTCTGTCATAAAATCTATGGCAAAGGTGCTTGACATGCATATTTCATCACGCAAACAATGGCATATATTATTATAATCTCAAGAGTGCGCAAGGAGCTATGAAGAAACGTTCAAAAATAAGACACGAGCCGCGATATCCCCCCACCATATAACGCCGGCACACGCGCCGTCCGCGTCATGTCAAGAGGGCAATTTAATTGCGCGTCGGATAAGAACTTGATTAACGTTTAGTTGCGATGTGCCGAGACTGGCAGTTCTAAGAAATATTTTTGCAAGTGATTTTATATATAACGATTCTATAGCGAACAAAAAGGTTTTTAAAGTAAGATGGTGGATTTTTATCAATTCAAACGATTGACAAATCAATTGTGAATTTAAATAAATGTTTTCGACGATTACTTTACATTTATCTGAATCAAGTGTGTAATAAGTTAAATTTCTTTCAATGATGGCTTAACTATGTATGCGCAAATCCAAACTGAGCTGAATAAAACAATAATGATTGTGTTTACTAAACCTAACGGAAAGCCAACTCTCGCGGGAACCCCTGATTTAAGGAAAGCCCACCAATGGTCACTTGACGCGATGACAATAATATATAGAGAAAGGAATAAACATTTATTTATTGTAAGCTCGTACAGCAGCATAAAGCATCGAATATCGATACGAAGAAAACACATTTATCGTTTTTCAAGTGCTTTTTCAACGAAGCCGAAATCACGATCTTGGCAATAGAACGTGTGAGAAAGAAAAGCGAAGCGAAAAAGAGAGGGAGGCAACTAAAATGAGGAGAGGACGAAGGGATCAGCTGCACTCTCCACCATGACTCCTTATACTTATGCAGCACAGCAAGCAAATGCAGCTACGCGAGTCAACAGATATCTTATATCTATACGATATAATGATTTATAAAATTTCCCGACATTTTACTAATTATATTACACAAGGCAACTAGAGATATAAATTTTTTCCTTTTTTTCAAAATAAATAAAAATCGCAAAAGCGAAACGTTTGACTTTTCGCATAGGGCCCTCGTTTCACTATATAACATCGACTATGTATTTCATCGCACTTGGCTTGGGAAAAACCTTTCATGAAGGCTCCAAAGAGATATAGGCATATTATTATATAATATAATTTGACAATTAATTCAGCCAAGCTATAGGGCGTGATGGCAGATTCTTGATATTTTTTATTCTGCGTATTCATGCATAAGTGGCGTATCCATGCTTAACCCAGTTGCCAAAATGTGTCCTAATGGTAATAGTACAGAATTATTAGGCACCTCCATAGATAACAATAATTCGATACTGAAATGAGTTGATGGATCGTTAAAATAAACAAAGGGTGTAGGGTAAGTGAATCTATTATAAGTGTGAAAGAATGCATAGGTATAAATGGCAAAGTGGAGCATGAATAGTTATTACGAAAATCGTTGAAAAATAAAATTAGAATCTTGAAAGTAAAGAAATCGGCGCGATTATCTTTATTATCAAGAGAAATAGTTCCGCCACGTAGCCATTGTTTAATCAAACCCCGTTAAAAACAACCATCCCCCGAAAAGGATCTTCGAGGGAGTTTTAAGAAGACATATACATTCATATACATTTCAGCACATAATTCGGCCTAGATATGCGGCGTGATAAACAAATTTTTACTGTTTTATGCTGCTGAGCCATGTACAAATGGCCAAAGATTTGCAAAAAATTATTTTTTCATAAACCCCTTGAAAAAGATCTTCGAGGTGCCTTCAAAGAAGATGTAGGTAGATTGATATATACTTCAGTACTCGATTCGGCCGCGATATGTTAAGCCATGTATAAATGGCGATAGATTTGCGGGAAATTATATTGTCGTAAATCGCTTGAAAAGGATCTTCGAAAGGCTTTCATGGAAGACGTGCGTGCGTTGATATACACTTCAGAACTTGATTCTGCCGAGATATGGGGCGTGATAGGCTAGTTTTTCAAGGATCTCACCAAAATATGGGTGATACGGACAGACTTTTTTTAGGAGACAGTTAGGAATTAACGTATCATAGGTGTAGAAAGTCATGTTTCGACATGTAGAACTTAACCTCAAAATCTACGGAAAAGTCATTTTTTGGTCAAATAAATGCAAAGGGCTCCTCGCCCAACTTTGCTTACACATTTTTTTTTTACAAAAAATGCGTAAGCAGTAAAACGAGGACTCAAAAAGTACTACCAGGGTCAATCGTGAAATATTACAAAATTGATTCGTAAAACCGAAAGCCATTGTAAGAACAAATTATCAAGATTGGAAATAATTTAAAATTTTTTTCAAATTTTTAAAAAATTGCTCCCATTAAAATCATATAGATTCATTTGCCTTTTTTTTTTTTTTTTTTTTTTTTCAAATTTTGCGTTTTTTTCGTTTCAATTTTTATGTTTTTTTGTTTTTGATATTTCACGCTTCGGAATTGGTTTTTTTAAGAGCTAAACTCTCAGCGAATCATCATTGAAGAATTTTACCATATATTTGGCAGGTGAAATTATGGAAAGCCTACAAAGTCGTTTTTTCTTAAGGAATCTGCATGTGTGCATGTGTGTGATTTTATGGTCAACTGGTATGGCTTTCCAACTTGATGGATTCCTTAGAATCTTTTTTCACATGTTTTGAGATCCTTCAAGGTAGGTGGGAAAGTAATTACAAGTAGATTTATCGACTAGAAAAAATTTTATAGCCATTTTTGAAAAAATTAAAAAATATAGATATTTTTTAACGGTTTTCAGGTGTATACTGTTGTAACTTTAGATGTATATTAAACTGCTCAACGTGTTGTGAGGGCTCATTTTGTCGTCCATGAAAGCAGCTTTAAAATATAAGCTGTTGCGCGCAAAATTGGGGCATAGATAGCCCGAGTTATTTCGTTTCTAAACAACCCACCTTTTTTCGGTGTGAGGTACGCGAATCATGTGTCACGCGAAAATTGCTGTAAATGTGTTTGATTTTCAAATTCCTCAAGGGGGTCAGATGGTGTTTTACAGGGAAAATCGCTAGTCTTTTTTATTAGCATGTAGTAGCCGTTCTTATGAAAATATCGATATGCAAAAACATTTTTCATTTCAAGTTCTCTGTAAAAGCTTTAATTTACTGTGTCGAAAGTGCCAAAATTCCTATTGGGGTCCCCAGCAAGTCTCCTCAACCGTAACATCTTGTTTATTAAAACACGTTGGCAACGCATTTCTGAGCGTTGGAGTGAATAAAAATCATTTTGGGGGACTCGATTTCTTTCTCAAGACCAGCTCTACGGATCAAGTAAAGGGATTTTCAAAAGAGCTTTCTTTCACATTTTTCGATTGGTTTTTCAAAATTATGAATTTTTTTTTTCAATAAAATTTAAAGTAGAACAAGACTCACTCCTAAAATTTTTTGCACCTTTTGCCCCTTCGCTCCACTTCCAGTTTGACTCCAGTCCTCAACTTTTACTCCCCTTGTTTGGCTCATTTTGAGAAAAAAAAAATTAAAAATTATCCCACTTTTCGAGCATTTTGCGGCTCGACTTCCGGTCCGAGGGATGGGATAGATTCGGCGGGTACCTTTGGACATAACCTATTCGTTTACGGAAGTGACGCGTATTCCAAGAATTTTTCGGCGGAAGTAAACACTTGCCCCGGCCTAATTGACAATGGGGCACGAAAAACTTTCTCCACCCTGTGAGACCACTCTTTTTACCTCCTGTACTAGACACCTGCACTAGACCAAAGGGCAAAGGGGGGTTGAGGGCCGGCCGAGCAGGGGTCCAGGGACCGCAGCCCCATGTGGAGGGGGGTTCGGGGGGCGGAGCCCCCACAACAGGGGTCCGGGGACGCCGGGGGACGCAGAGTCCCCGGCGGGGGCCTGGGGGTGGAGCGCCCAGAAAGCGCCGAAGGCTGAAGCTCTGCAAGCAGATAAATCATTGAAACATAATTCAAATCATTTGCAAATTACAAATTCGCCTTTTTTTTCTTTCCCCGTAAATTTGTACCCTGCTGCATCTGCATCAAACAAAACTTTTGCGAGTTGATGAATCAAATGTATAAAAAACAATTTAAAATAGTATTTAATGCAAAGCACACGTTTCGAGGATAAAGAATAATCAATTTTTAGCGTTTCATAACCATTTATATGCGATTAATAATGACCCCAGATGGCGCCTCGTGCAAGTCATGCTACAGGGGCCCTATTCTGCCCACACCAGGTTGGCCCACACTCGCACAAAACTGAGCGCGCGCGCGGTCTAGATCGGTCGGATGTCAAGCCTGAGTTGAGAGGCTTGCCC
>JAWWMK010029938.1:0-14373 GCA_035047105.1 Galeopsomyia nigrocyanea
TTCAGGACTTCATTGGGTATCCCATCCGGTCCCGGAGCTTTGCGGCCAGCCAAGTCCGCTGTGGCTGCAAGCAACTCTCCCTCTATGAAAGGTGGAAAGCTCTCGTCGACGACTAACTGCCTTTCCTCCCGTTCCGGGTGATCCCGAAAGAAGGAGTCTACGATGTTCCGCATCTCATTAGGGTCCATAGGGGCAACTGGGGCTGTTTTGACAAACCGATTTGCAGCGATCTGGTACCCCCTGCCCCAAGGGTCTCTGCTGATTTCCTCCCTCAGTTCGTTCATACACCGGTTCCTACTTTCTCTAATGGCTCTCACCAGATTTTTCCAAGCCGCTTTTTAGTGCGCCTCCGCCTCGACGTCTCCATGACTCGTGCGAGTTACTCCCCGTCTAAGGTGGTAGTACTCCGCGCGTTGTTCTGCGATCTCGGGCGTCCACCAGTACGCCAGCCGCTTGAAGGACCTGACAGCCCTCCGCAGCATACGCGCATCACACCAGCTTGCGATATGGCGATCAGACGCTCGACGGCCTCTCTGCTGTCCATCAGTGTCATGTCTGCCGGCGGCGGTGCAGCCTTGAGGGCTTCACAGAGCACAGCTCTGTCGAGCCATGCCGCATTCCATCCCCTGACCACACGGCTATCCGCATCCGGCGGTCGTGCGCTTCCCCCCTTTACAGTAAATTTCACAAACTGGTGATCACTCGCTGTGTAATCCTCCAGGACCTTCCAGTCCTGGACTCTTCTGGTGACGGTGAGAATGTCAAGGTTGAGCCTCGCGGCCATTTCCAAGATTTCCCTCCCGCGGGTGTCCGTCTCGTCGGCTCCTCAGTCGATGGCCTTGGAGTTGATGTCTCCTGCTACGAATAGTCCATCTCCAAGATCCGTAATGGCGTCCTCGAGAGATGCAAGTCTCACTCTGAGATGTCCATCGCGATGTTCGGCAAGTAGCAGCTGACCCAGACTTTTTGGCCACACTTGATCCAGACGAAGCGGGGGCTCCGTTGCCTGTAACCAAGAACTTGCCTCTACTCTGGATCTTGATAGCCGCTGTCCCCGTGCCGTCTCGAAACCACACCGCATGTCCCTCGTCCCTGTGTTGCTCACACAGGATAAGAAGGTCCGCGTTGTGGTCTCTGGCGCACTGGTCCAGCAGGTCCTGAGCCAGCCGAGACCTCCACAGATTGGCTTGAAGAACGACAACCGCCATTACTACTTACCTTTTGCTTTCACTGCGGCCGCATAGGCCGAGCACTTGGCAGTGCCCGGGATATGTCCCGACTCCTGCTGTGAGTCCATTGCCGCGCACAGGCAGCAATGGGGATTTTTTTTTGCAATCCTTTGCCTTATGATCCCCCCGACCGCATCGCCAGCATAGCTGTGACCTATCTGGCCCTTTGCAGCTTGCGGCGCCGTGGCCGTATCCCAGGCACTTAAAGCATCGGGCCTCCCTCTCCCTGGTCCGTATGGGGTAATTGACCCACCCTATGCGGACCGAGCCCTTGGCAACCAACGCTTGTGCCGAGCGCGCCCCCATGGTTGCCCTAGCCATTTTTGCCTCCCGTAGGAGTGTTGGGGTGAGCCACACATCCATACCTGGAGGGCTCTCTCCTATCGCACTCTTGATGGCTTCTTCCACCTGTGTTTTGGTGGAGGTCGCCATCACTCCTCTGAGTTCCACCGTGAGTGAGAGCGAGAGGGTCTTTACCATCCCGGTCCCCCCACTGCAGCTGTTACGGCCTCCTCGAAATGAGCACGGACATGAGGGTCCGCCTTGCCCAACTCGACGTGAACGCCACCTTTTCTTGTCTGTCGGATGGAGTGGATCTTGATTCCCATTTGATCAATATCTACTCCCCCCGTGATTTTGGACAGGACCTCGGAGTAGGTCCCGGCCTAAACCGATGTTACCAGCACCGCCTCCGGTCTGGCCCTCTTCCTGGTCCTCTTAGCCTTATTAGCCTTGGCTTTTACCTTTTCCTCCTTTACCAGCCAGGTGCTCGAGTTGGGCGGCGGCCTCCTCCACGTCGTCCTTCAGCTCCCTTTTGGTGTTGCCGAACGTTTTGTAGAGTGTGCTCAGGCCTTCAATATGGCTCATAGATCATTGAATTTGTCTAAATAGTTATGCTCTATGTCATTCGATGACAACCAATATGGCTCGTAGATCATTGAATTTGTCTAAAGAGTTACGCTCTATGTCATTCGATGACAACCAAGATGGTTATAACAATAAACCAAAAGAAGCAATTGAAACTATAACATCGGAGTTTGGTGAGTTATACCAAACTCAAGAAACATTAAATAAGAAATTTGATAAGATTATAAACATTTTAGAGACAGACTCGGACAAATCTAAATTACTAAAAATCAAAATGCAAAGCTTACCTCGCGCTAATAAAATCGAAGCGTTATCTAGTGCATTTAAAACTTGGACACAAAAAGTAAATAAACTAACTGATGACAAAAAAGAAGTGAAAAAATCGAATACAAAATTAGCCGGTGACATAGAACAAATATCAGAGCTAAATAGTGACGAATTGATCGCGAATATTAAACGCGATTTATAGAAACAAATCGATGAAAATTACCAAGACTAATCTAATCGAGAGTATAAAAGATACGCAGAACAATAGCAATACGGGCGTTCCTGACACGAGTAAAATCATGTCAAAATTATAAATTCCGATTCCACAGTTCAAAGGGACTGAGCCAGAAAGGCCAGTTAAATTTCTAAATGAGTTAGATGAATACATAAACTTAAAATAATCCCTACGAATGAATGTGTAAATATAGTATCACAAGCGTTAGTTGAAGGTGCACGAGACTGGTGGTAATGTACAAAAATAATACTCATCATTACGAGCAGTTCAAATAAGTGTTTAAAGAAAGATATTAGAACGCGCAAATGCAACGTGCCTCGCATAGAAAAGTCGAATTCGCACAATACTACCCTTGAAGTAAATTGAGTAGAGTAGAATACGCGACTACAATTTTTGATTATGCAAAAGAACTTGAATTGGCCTACTCAGATATAGAAATTATAGAAAAACTATATCAGAGCATTTTGGAAAAAAATATGACATGGATTTGCCGCACAGCAAACTAAAATGCAAACTATTCTATTCCAAATTTTAGCTGATTACGATGATGATGATAAAAGAGCGTTAGCGCGCAAATAAATCCTAAAAAATAAAAATCATGAAAAAACAAATGAGAAAAAAGAAACTCAAAATGAAAATTCAGACAAAAGTAATAATGCTTAGCAAAATCAAATTAAAAAACCGTGGGAAAATGAAAATACAAATGCTACTCAAATCCAAAGCTTTAAAGCTAATAAACAAAGCGAAATTAATGCGATCAAAGTTGATTTAGAAAAACGATCAACAAGTTCGAAAAACCAAGCCTAATTGCATTTCCAGACTCGGACGGTACGCAAACGAAAAAAAATAAGCGAAATGCAACTGAGCGTAAATTTTCAAATTAAATTAAAATCCTACCTGTAGACTTAGTAGCTATTTGTGATGAAGATTCATGCTACGATATTGATTTCGACGCACAGATAAGTCGATGTGCAACAATTACCATTATGCTTAACGGAATTACGGTGGACGCGTTAATTGATTCAGGTAGCGAAGTAACTGCTATTTCAGAAAAATTCTACAATAAAAATATTGATGTTTTTAAGTCATGTCCAACGATACCGTAACGTGGAAAATTTGTTAAAGCTACGACAGGCAACAAATGAACACGCGTCAAAGTACAAGTTGTGATTTGGACTAAGATAAAAAAAACTTCACACGGAATCTCACGGAATCTCACTAATTAAAGATTTTGAAATAGGTATAATTCTTAGCAAAAAATTCAAATGTTAACTAATACTGAATTGAAAGAGATTACGTTTAAAATTAACAACCTTCTCGATTTCATGCCATCTGTTGATAATGAAATTGATACAAACACATATGCTTCATGCAAATGATAGAAAATAATGATGATGATAGTGACCTTAATTTATTGATTCCTAAATCATGTAATGATGGTGATAATGACCACAAATTATTACATGGAAAGGCATGTCAAGCTACTACAGATGTGGTCGATCTAACGTTCTTTCTTCCAAACGAAGGGATTGAACAAAAAATAAATAATTCAACAAAGTTATCATTCGGGCAGAAATCTGAGCTCATTAAATTAATCGCGAAACATAAACTAGAATCTCTCATCAAAACGGGATTAATTATGAAAAATTACAAAAATGAATTAAGGGTCAATAAAAACAAACCCACTTTTTTGAAAAGTGATTTGGTACTAAAGCTGTATGGAGATAAAGTGGATAAAAAAGTTGATAATCTGATGAAATTCACGCGAAAGCATATTAGATTCAAATGGAACACATCGCAGCATATAACTTACAGAAAGAAAATAAGAGACACTATTGAAAAATTATTTTATAGTGGTTTATGTACAAAACTTATACATTTAATATTTTTTTAAGGTTTTAAGCCAAGCCCGTGTTTGGTTATAAGAAACCAAAATTATTAGTGATAAGAGTAATACAATGTTACAGACAATTGAAATTACATTTTTATTTTACAACTAAAAAATAACAATCATTTTCAATTGGACGGGGGGGGGGGGGGGCAAACCAAAGAATGCTCCATTTGTATTACTTATCACCTTAACCATTTTTAGATATAGTTTGCGTCGCGTAAGTTAGAAAACTCTTAGAATATCAACAACAATGAAATGAGTTCTAATGGGGGGGGGAGGGGGGGGGGGGCAAAATAGGTAGATTGCGAATAACAGAAAAAGGATCGGGACCGATACATACAGATTGTCAGACAAAAATGGCAACGAATAAGGCTAATTTCACTCAAAAGATCTCAAACCGTATTTTCAAAAATCACACAGCGAAAGAAGAAAATTTTGGTTTGTATGAATCAAAATTTATGTAAATAGCGAGTAAACAATAAAGATTTTTTATTTTACCGAGCTCGCACTCAGACTAATTGTAAGTTCTATAGAGTACAAATAAAAATAAAGTGGACAAGGAACACTATAAAAAGAGGTAATATAACTATGATCTCAAATATGGTATAAAGTAAACACAATTGAAATTTGACATTACACACATATCCACACACATGTACACAAAAACATAAACAGATCAAAGAGAAGTCAAAAAATTTTGAGTAGTCGCGCTCAGTAGTCGCCCGAATCTTCGAGTGATAACATCATAAGATGCTACACCCATTTGGACACAGCACAACCCAAACCTTCTGGGCAGAGTGTCACGTTCGCAGGCAGACCGAAAAGGCAACAACAGCGGCGAGCGTGGAAGTCTTCCTGGTTGTCAGAGTCATCGAGGTAAGATGGTTTATTCATCCAAGGGCAAAAGCATTCAGCCCCAGCCCATTCGACCAGAGCGTGAATGGCATTCCAAAGATTCAAATGGACGCATTCCTGGGCAGAAAATGCATTAACATACAAACGTCGTAGAAGAAAAACTGGAAGCACAACGCAAGAGCAGAGCATTGCAACCAAGTCGTTCCGCCAAGAAAGAAGATTGCAGCTGAGGCGATGAAAAATGCAAGTATCTTTTCATTACATATACACATACACACAGAAACGCATAGAGTCGTAAAATAAATTCTGTAATTTGTTATAAATTTATAGAATTCATCAAAAAAATGTATTGGCAGATAAAATGAATAAATGAATTTCCATGTTTCTTTTCATAAAATCACTTGTCTACTTTATTTCCTAGTTTTAGAAAAGGAAAATCATAAATTCTAACAACGAAAAACCGTAAAATGAAAAGCAAAAAAAAATTGAAAAATCGCAAAAGCGTTTCAATACTAATTTATTATCTAAGGTTCTTTGATAAAAAAATATTTTAGGTGTGATTTTTATAAGTTTTGGTTGGAAACAATATATAAATTTTCTAATAAAAACAGGAGACGTAGATATGATTTATTTCATGGTTGTTAGTAACTTCGGTACAGATGTGGAGCGTTAGAGGTCTATATTATCTATTTTTATCGAAAGAGCCGAATATAAATGGTCATAAAAAGGTTATATAATTATTTATCGATTCAGGAATAAAAAGGGTAATTTTCTTGATCTTATAAAAGACTCATATATAAATTATTTTATGGTTGTGGCTAGTTTAGGTGAAGATGTAGTGAGTTAGAAATCTATATTATCGAATTTTGTTGAAATAGCCGAATATAAATGGTCATAAAAAGGTTATATAATTATTTATCGATTCAGGAATAAAATGGGTAATTTTTTTGATCTTATAAAAGACTCATATATAAATTATTTTATGGTTGTGGCTAGTTTAGGTGGAGATGTAGTGCGTTAGAAATCTATATTATCGAATTTTGTTGAAATAGCCGAATATAAATGGTCATAAAAAGGTTAAATAATTATATATCGATTCAGAAATAAAAAATGTTTTTCTTTTCGTGTTATAGCAGACTCATATATAATTTATTTCAGAGTTGTTAGTAGTTTAGGCATAGATGTGGGGCGTTAGAGGTCGATATTATTGATTTTTATTGAAATAGCCGAATATAAATGGTCACAGAAAATTTGAATAATTATATATCGATTCGGGTATAAAAAGGGTCCTTCATTTTACGTCATAGAAGAAGCAGATATAATTTATTTCATGGTTATTAGTAGTTTAGGTACAGCTGTGGGGCGTTAGAGCTCGATATTATCAATTTTTATCGAAATAGGCGAATATAAATGGTTATAACAAGGTTGAATAGTTATACACCGATTCGGGAAACAAAAGGATCCTTCATTTTACGTCATAGAAGACGTAGATATAATTTATTTCATGGTTGTTAGTAGTTTAGATATAGATGTGGGGCGTTAGAGGTCGATATTATCGATTTTTATCGAAATAGCCGAATATAAATGGTCATAAAAAGGTTGAATCGTTATATATCGATTCAGGAATAAAAAGGATCTTTCATTTTACGTCATCGAAGACGTAGATATAATTTATTTCATATTAATAATAATAATTAATAATAACATGTATTTTTGGAAAGCAAAGTAGTGATCATAGGCAAAATGTGGATTCCGCACAGACGGAGTGACTTTCCCGGGGAGCTGGGAACTTTTGATCAGTGTACAAAGGCTTCCTTGAACACATAGAACTCAATTTTCAGTTATACGAAAAAGTCAATTTTAGGTCAAATGCATAGGGTTCCTCGCTCATATAGGCTAACACATTTTTTTACTAAAAATCATATAAGCTAACCTAGTTTTTTATAAAAAAATGGGCTAGCAGGGAACGAGGGCCCCAAAAACTAAAAAATTAAGAATCTTATCAAAAAAATGAAAACAAAATAAATAAAAAAACAACGGTTTGTGTCACATTCAACGTCACATTTCATCAAAATTACGTAATCCAGTTCGTAGGACGAGTATATTCCAAATTAGGGGCAAGAGCGATGTAAATCATCACCTATTACGTTAAAGTGGGGCGTCCGAAAAATCTAACGCTCGATTTTTCGCGTTGATCGTGCGCTACTTTGCCCAATTGTTCGCTCATGATGGTTGGAATCAAAATCTGAAACCACTAATGATTAGGCGGCACCGAGAGCTATCCATTGATATCATCACATGTCCATTTCCATGGTCATGGTCCGAGATAAGGGCGACGGTTTACCATGGAAATGGAAATTTCGTTTTCTAAGTCCACGTTCCTCGTTCCTCCGGCCATATGGGTTTTCTTGCCCAAGGGGCCACCGTGATGGTCATAATCGATATTTGGAATGATAGATGATTAGAGGGTATTGTGTGTTATCCATTGGTACTACGAAGTGACCATGGTCATGGACATGGTCCGAGATAGTCCATATCAAGGTCCACATGATCCACCACGTTCCGTCGTTTCTTAGTCCAACATGATGAAATTTTTATATTTGTGCACTCTACTGGATTTTTTGAAACGTCGTGGGATACCTGGTGGCGTTCCTCGTGGGTGGTGTCCTGTCAACCTTGGAGTCACCCTGTCACCTGAACATCGTCTTCTGAAACACCTGGTGATTTTCGGGGATATCATGAGATACTTGATGCCCTTCCTCATGGGTGATGTCCCGTCGACCTAGGAGTCACCCTGGCACGTGGACATCATCTTCTGCAGCACTTGGTGATTTTCGGGGATATCGTGGGACACCTGGGTGATGTCCCGTCGACCTGGGAATCGCCCTGGCACCTGGACATTGTCTTCTGGAACACCTGGTGACTTTTAGGATATTGTGGAAAACCTGGAGGATTTTCTTGAGGATGGTGTCCCGTCGACCTGGGAGTCACCCTGGCACCTGGACATCGTCTTCTGGAGCACTTGGTGATTTTGGGGATATCGTCGAACACCTGGTGATTTTTTGGGATATCGTCAATCACCTGCTGACTTTTCTTGTGGATGGTGTCTCGTCGACCTGGAAGTCACCCTGGCACCTGGACATCGTCTTCTGGAACAGCTGGTGATTTTCGGGGATATCGTTAGATACCTGGTGCCCTTCTTTGTAGGTGGTATCTAGCCGTCCTGGAAGTCACCCTGGCATCTGGACATCGTCTTCTGGAGCACTTGGTGATTTTCGGGGACATCGTAGGATACCTGGTGCCCTTCCTTGTGGGTGGCGTCCCGACGACCTGGAAGTCACCCTGTCACCTGGATATCGTCTTCTGGAACAGCTGGTGATTTTTTGGAATATTGTGGGATACCTGGTGCCCTTCCTTGTGGGTGGTATCCTATCGAGCTAGCTGTCACCCGGGCAGCTGGACATCGTCTTCTGGAACAGCTGTTGATTTTCGGGCATATTGTGAGATACCTGGTGCCCTTCCTCGTCGGTGGTGTCCCGTCGACCTTGGGGTCACCCCGGCAGCTGGACATCGTCTTCTGGAACAGCTGGTGATTTTTTGGGTAATCGTCGAACACCTGGTGACTTTTCTTGTGGATGGTGTCGTCAACTTGGGAGTTACCCTGGTACCTGGACATCGTCTTCTGGAACAGCTGGTTATTTTCGGGGATATCGTGGAACACCTGTTGGCTTTTCTTGTGGATGATGCCCCGTCGAACCCGGAGTCACCCTGGAACCTGGACATCGTCTTCTGGAACAAATGATGTTTTTTTGTGATATCGTGGAACACCTGGTGACTTTTTGTGTGTATGGTGCCCGTCGACCTGGGAGTCATCCTGGCACCTGGAAAAATGTTGTGACACGCAATTTTTTTTTTCCTCTGTGTTTATGTCTGGGCTTGGAACCGGCAACTCGCAAGGGCGAGGTGGCCACATTAAAAAAATGAAGCTGTCATTCTTGTGACACTATTGCCTTCGTATAAATAAGGCTATGTGAGATTACTTCATCAACGTTCGTCCCTGGATATAAGGCGGCATAAAGTCGGAAATATATTAACGATCCATTACGTAAAAACGATGAAATTGTAAAAAATATTTTACAATTTGTCAAGAACATATATCCGACCTTGAAATCGGGAACTCGCGGCGGCTAGAAGGCCACATAAAAAATAATAAAATAATCTGTTTTTAGCTTTAACATTATATCCCTAGTATAAATTAGGCACTGCGAAGTTTACCTTGGCAATAATTTTTCTTTGGCTTTTATTTTATATCAGCATGAATTGATTGCTGTTGTAACTGCATAAAAAACATTCATTGAGTAAATAAAATAAGAAACAATTCAACGTATTTGAATAAGTATTCTTTGTCCTGTACATTGTGACATCTGCATACAAGTGCATTGTCATATGAGAATGAGTTCATTTCTTTGATGTTTGTCGATGGTTACGACGTTGAAGGTTGTTTCAGTATGCTGCTACCATCCAATTTGCTATTCTGCATCGAGTTGAATATCGATACAAAGAGAACAGAGGTATATTCAATAACAATAAGTATTAACCGCCAGGAGCTGGTAATATATTGACGCTCCATTATTTAAAATCGACAAAATTGTAATAAATATTTTATGTTTTCACGATTTCATACCTCATACCAATCAACATACCGGATTTACATCCGAGCTAGGAACCGGCAACTTGAGGCGGCAAGATAGCTACATAAAAATTAAATTTGTTTCTTGCAGTGACAGTATATCCTCCGCATATAATAGGCAATGCGAGGGTCACTTTGCCACTACGTGATATTTCTTTGGCATTCATATGATTTAAATGTGAATATGTGATTGTGGTAACTGTAACTAATAAAAAAATTATGAAATTCGTAAAAATGATAATTAAAAGTACTAGTGTGTTTAACGAATCATATGTCTTATCGGAAACGACGAATTATTCATGCGAATAGACTGCCAGGATCTGCAAAATCTACCAACGATTCGTCAAGTAGAAACGATGTATTAAAAAGGATCATCGATCAATTGTTG
The DNA here is from genome assembly GCA_035047105.1 of Galeopsomyia nigrocyanea. Taxonomy (NCBI): domain Eukaryota; kingdom Metazoa; phylum Arthropoda; class Insecta; order Hymenoptera; family Eulophidae; genus Galeopsomyia; species Galeopsomyia nigrocyanea. Next base: position 10,423 of record JAWWMK010029938.1, read on the forward strand.
TTCATCCTTGTGATATCAATCATTTATAATAGTTCTTTATAAACGATATTTTTTGTGTAGATTTTGTTATTTTTCTTTTTATTAGTCAGTTTAATCATAGCGTTGTTAAGCACTAATAATTTTAAATTGTTTTTCATTCTCGCCCTCAACAGCGCCACATATAGTTGTCCATGGCTGAAAACCGGTGTAGGGAGGTATACTCCGACATCATCGTAAGACTGCCCCTGTGATTTGTTAATGGACATTGCAAAACCCAACCTCATCGGAAACTGTCTTCGTTTCAACTCGACTGGATAATCCTCTTTTGATGCCGACAAGCATATCCTTGGGAGAAAAACTGACTTCCCAGTATGAGTGCCACTTGTAATCTTGGCTTGAATCGAGTATTTTCTCATTTTTTGAATAAGCATCCTCGTACCATTGTAAAGTCCTTTACTTATATTTAAATTCCTCAATAAAATTATCTCAGCGTCTTCTTTCAATCGTAGTATATGAGGTGGGATTCCATTTGGCGTCTTTGTATTTAAAAATTCGTCTGGTACCATTTATTCCATATTTTTACCATTATCATCTTCTGCTGTATCAGTATTTAAGTATTCTGTGTACTTTCCTTCCTTTATACCTAATATCTCGCTGTTGATATCCAATATATCCTTATTTGTAGGAGTCAAAATAACTTTATTATTCAAGATCGTATCGTTAAGATTTAATACTTTGCCAAATATCTCCTTGACGATGTCTTGTTTGTTGGTAATCATAGAATGTGGAATTTCCGTTAATTCGTTTTCCTCTTCACATTCGCTATAACGTTTCCCTTCACCAACTGATAAAAGCCATTTCTTGAATAATTCGTCATCGTCTATAACTCGCAAGTTCTCGCTCAGTGTCATTCGATAGAATTCTGGCTACAGATAGCAATTCTTTACAGAATTTTCTGAGATTGTTGTGCGACTACCATGTCTAGCCACCAGTAAAATTTGTCTGAAGTCACCGGAAACGATTATTACTTTACGTCTAAATGTTTCGTCATTATTGCATACGTCCCGCAGTAGATGATCAACCGCTTGAAGTGCCAAATTTGATGCCATAGAAATTTCATCCCATACAATCACTTTCACGTCCCTCAGGTTATCTCCTTCATTTGAATTGGATTTGATATTGCAAGTTGTAGTCTCCGTCAATGACAATGGTAGTTTAATCGTCGAGTGTACCGTTTTTCCATGTTTTAACAGATTAGCTGTTATTCCTTTCCAAGCTACATATATAGTATTTGCATTTATATTTTACAAATGTTCTATTAGTACATTCAGTAGATAACTTTTTCCAGTTCCACCTGCCCCATCTATAAAGATAGATTTTTGTCGATTTTGTCCAGTTAAATATCCTAACACTCTATCAAATATTTCTTTTTGCTTGGCTTTCAACGAATCTATTTTATATTGCAAGGTGTGAAAGTCTTTGTCATTGATTTTAGTTGTTAATTCATTGTCATCGTCTTCTAGATATTTGGTTATTTCAGGTAAACCAAAATAACTTAACGTGTGTCTATGAACTTCTAAATTTGATGTACCGAGTGCACGTTGGTAAGAAAATTAAAAATTAAAATGTCTTAATTTCAAAGCTGTTGTAAAAAAAGCTAACGTAGATTAGATATATTAAGAACATTAATGAGATAAGTATAGTCAAAAAAAAAAATCATTTTTACAAATCCTACTGCATTTACATTTGAAATGGAAATTTTTTAACATATTTTGGAGCAATGAAACCTTTATCAATATCTTTTATGGTAAATGTCCTTTGAATATTTAATTAGAGAAAAATATTAATGATTAAAGAATATTTATCATTGTAGAACATTTTTGAACATTTTGAATATTTTGACTTATGTAAATAATAAACATTTCTATACAGGATACAAACAAACAGAAAAATATACGCGTGAAGCGCGCAACTCAACGCTATTATGTAAATAAAAGTAGCGCACACTCGCCGAGTCGCGTCATTGAATTCCTGATTCGGATGGATGGTTTTGATAAGCCGAACTCGTGCAGTCAAGATCGCAATAAAATTCCAAGTGGGGGGTACTTTTGACGTTGCTTTTAGCGTTGGACTCTCGACTCGCGATTGTCTATTTTTTCGAATAAAATATTAGTTACCACTTACAATTTCATCCGAGGGGGGCGATGTAACTATTCAACCTCGCGTCACGATTCAAACGCAAATTCAAGCGTGCGCAAGTCGCACACCTAGTAGTAAGCATGCGCAGCCAGCGGAGCGAGAGAGAGAAGGATCTACTACGCCGCGCGCGCGACTGAAAGTTTGGTTGGTTGCGGAGTGGGAAAAGACTCTAGTTCCAGCTGATACGCTGCACTCAACAAACTACCTTCTCTCCTCCTCTTTCTTGATTCCTTTTGTACACTAGGGCGTCGATGTAAAGCGCAAGCTCGGCTGCGGCACTCTTGTTCTCGGGCTCCTGACTGTACGTTCTCTTCCGCTCTGATCGCGGTGTAACGCAAGCTACTCGCGTGGCGAGTGAAGTGACTCCTTTTACCCATCCTTTTCGCCAGGCCTGAGACTCTTAGAGAAGGTTAGCACCCCTGCTTCTACACAACATAAGGCGTGTAGTTGGCGTGGGCTTTCCTAAAAACAGATAACTAACGTACTGGTAATCCCTACTAACCCCCAGGATAACCGCTTCCGGATACGATGACCGTTCATGACGCACGGCTCGTTGGCGGAACGTTACCTGATATAACGACTTCTTACACGACTTATTATTACGCATAATTCGCTAGTAACACACAACTCGCCAGACACATACAACGTGACGTAACGGACGAATGCTACTCGATCAACAACTCACGATATGCTAATCTCACTATATATATATATATATATATATATATATATATATATGTGTGTGTATGTGTGTGTGTGTGTGTGTGTGTGCAGAAACCGCGAAAATTGAATAGCGAAGTATTTCTACAGAGGATTAGCGCAACAGTAGATCTGAGAAATCAGCAATCAGCAGAACAAGCGACCGAAACCGCTATGCAGGTCATAGTGGAAGCGTGCGAGGCATCAATGCCACGCAGACCAGCAAGTTACCACAGGAAGCCAACTTACTGGCGGAACGAGGAATTGGCTGCACTGAGAAGAGACTGTAACAAACGCCGACGATTATGTCAGCGAGCGAGAAGAAAAAATCGACCAGGAGCGAGAGAGGCGCATGAAGCATACAAACCCTCTAGAAGAACCCTAAGGATAGCGATCCAGCTGAGCAAGAACTAGTGCTGGAAGAAACTAATAGAGTCAATTAATCAGGATCCGTGGGGCCTGCCCTATAAAATAGTATTGGGCAAGTTCCGTAGAATAAGAGGAAAAAGTGCACAGAGCGATAAATTGAGCCTCAGAAGAATTGTGGAAGTATTATTCCCAACAGGCGAACCACGGACTAGCTTTCGGAGAGAAGCTGATGGAACAGCAGGTGAGCCCTTCAGCATTCAAGAGTTGAAGACTGCGGCGAGTAGAATGTCGCCAGGAAAAAGTCCAGGGCTGGACGACATTCCTAATGAGGTAATACGTATGGTTGTGCTGAAAAATCCGTAACTCTTGCTCGACGTTTACAACAGATGCCTGGTCGAAGGAACATTCCCTGCTAGATGAAAGAGGCAGAAATTTGTTTTTATCCCAAGGGCAAAGCAGAAGGAGCAAATGATCCATCGACGTACAGGCCACTGGGTATGATCGACTCAGCAGGTAAGCTTTTCTAAAGGCTGATTCTCAATATAATGGAGGAGGTGATCGAAAAAGCGGACAACGAGGGCATCTTCCCGAATCAGTTCGGATTTCGTAAAGGAATGTCCACTCACCATTGCGACGGGAAAGCAAATTTGCACTTATACTTCCGCGTGCTTTTTGATTTTGAAGGGTTCTCGTTATTAAATCGAG
>JAWWMK010029949.1:0-14371 GCA_035047105.1 Galeopsomyia nigrocyanea
AGGGTTGAATAGTCAATCATGATTCTGTGAAGTCGTCTTGATGTAGTATAAGTTGGATTCTTATGCTACTTGTGCACTTCATTACTTTCAGTAGTTCTACATCGTATTCATTGAGTGAAAAACGACGCATTGAGCGCTAAAACGATACGCATTCATAATAATACGAGTTATCGTTCGAATTTCGCGACCCGACATCAAACTTGATGAATCGCACAACGTACTTGAATGAGAGCAGAAAATGATTTTACCGGCACATAGCTCGGTCCATCAACTGGCAGAACACGTTCTTCTTGAATAACTTGACACGTTGTTTCAATAAAAAATGCAATTGAAAACTGTCATCATCGAAAAAAATATATAATCTCATAACCTTTTATGTTTATAAACATAAAAATTGATGCAATAGAACAAATGCAATCACAATGTGTGAATATTTCGAACGATATAAATAATTGCGGAAAAATGAATAAATAAAGAGTGCTTTTTTGCACACCCATCAGTATGAATGAATCTTTACGTACTATTTGAATAAAATAAATATAAAGTAACAAGAAACAAGTAGCATCTCGGACAGCAGTAAGCCGCACTCTAAAATGATTTTATCTAAATTAATAATTTGATCGATCAATACAGCCGCATGCTGCCGCACTACCAGAATTACCTCGAAAACAGCGAGAAAGAGAAAGGATTATTGTTGATACGAGCGGTTAAATGACTTTGTCTTTCTCTCAAATCCAATTTTTTATAAAATTGTAGTGAAATTAAAATATTTAATTTATAGACAATCACTTTTCAGTATCCTTATGAACTGCGACTCGCCAACAGCCGAATAATTTTTCAAGTAATATCCTGCTCGTAGTAGAAGATAACAGTCACAGGGAAGAGACAGGACAAGAGCGACGCGCGAGCTTTTACCAAAACTGCCTCCGGAAAAGGCGTAGCTCCGAACGGCAGCCGTGCTGCTGACTGTTGTTGCGATTCCTTATTTAATTTTTGTATTTTATGCTTCTTTTCTTTTCAAAAATGCGAGATAATTGACTACTTCTCAGGTAGATAGTATTAAAGCGGATATTTTCTCAATAATAATATTATCAATTCTTATAGAAGATTTCAGAGTTTAAAATACACTTAACGTCTATTACTTGTACTGTTTTTTTTTTGCTGTTTTTCACAAATGAATATTTTTTGTTGATATTACAATTCAACCAGAAAAAAAAGAAAAAATTTTTATTAATTGAGATCACAAAGTTTTTATATTATAGTTATTTACACACGATTTTTTATAGAAATTTGTAAGCTACAATGTTTTACAAGGCACCACCTTGTGAACAAAATTATTTGAAAGAATTATGAAAGCGATTCTTTTCTTTTCAGACACATACACACGCACGGACGCACACACATTATGTTAATGTAATATTCTAACGATCAAAATACTTAAGAACCATATTTTGTTTTATTTTTTACCCAATATGACAACTCGCAAGTCACTGACAATTAGCTCTCATTGCATCAGAATTGCATATTTCGTTTGAAGCCGAGCTTTCCTGGAGCCGCGTTGCAGATATGGTTGCAAACTACATATGACTCTGCCCGGTCTTCAGGCAGTAGAAAAACCACTAGATCCGTCGTGACGGCGATCGCCGACAATGACGACAGCCGGATTCGATAGAGCAAATTTTTCCTTCCGCAGTGACACCTACAAGAATGCGCGTACAATCGCTTGTTGTCAAGAGAATTATGACTGCAAGTTGAACGGACGCGTGAGACGGCCCGGGAAAACTGCTGAGGTGAAATGCGTACCTCTGCTGATGCGTACCTGAACTGCTGCTGCTGTTGCTGCCGCTACAACATGTTTTCGAGCCGTCATGGACACCTGCCAAAGCAGGCCGCGGTTGTAGCTCTATATGCAACCCTGACAAGTGCCATCATAATCACCGACTGGTTGAGACCGACTGATAACGATGATTTATTTTTCATATTAATGAATTAGCTCATTGATTATTATTATTATTTTTTTTCATTCTAGCAATCTAAATTAATTTAAAGTAAGATATCCCGAGGTTACCGAGACAGTTTATATTGGTTGACGGGGCACGATCGACGAAAGTACATGGGATAAGGTAAACAGTACACGTCAATCAAATATTGTACCAGCTGCTGTACACCTTTTCCCGTATATTTTTGCTGACCGTGTCCCGTGAACGATATGAATCGGCGCGCGCGCCGCGCGAGAGAGAGAGTGGGGGGAGACAGAGACTATAGAAGAGAGAGAAAATACTAACGAGAGATGCTGCGTGTTGCTTGAGTGCAGGTCGCGAATTCGAAACAACTGGCCGTGCTCTCTGTTTCCGATGGTTCGGCACCAGAAAGGCCGGTTATCACTGCAGCTGAAGCACATTTTTTATGGTCTTCTCGGGGGAATTTTATAAAAAAAAATGCGCACAGAGAGTGCAAGTGACAATTTATTGTTTTTTTAAATATTTTTATCGCGTATTTATTATAAGAAAAAGATACTCACCTTTGGTTCGTTGTACAAAATCCAGCAATAATTTAACACGAGCATATACACGTGCTTGCATTATAACCTGAAGCTTGTTTACAAACATTGTCTATTTACACTGACAGGTTACAATTTTCCGCTGTTCCGCATCTAGTTTCGAACGCTAGTTACTTTTTCGCATGTACGATTGATTTTCATTGATTTTCAAATTGATTATTTCATTGGAAAATCAAAGAGAAACCACTCCAAAATTTATCGCTGAACTCAAAATTGACTCTACTTCCATTTGCGACTACTTTTTTTTTACTTTGACCATTTGACCACAAAATGACTTTTAATGCGGAAAAACTACAAGAGCTACCTACATAAGGACTGCACCATCGTAAAGAGCGGCCCTTCCCATTATTTTAGCAACCATCACTTTACTTTTATAATTTTTTTTGAAGAAAAAAAACATTATGCCTCACTTATAATAATCAACCGGGTACATGCAGGGCAACCGATTTATGAAATTAAAAAAAAAATTGCTTTGGTACACCCCGGTGATGTATTTAGTTCACTATAGTTAAACAATTCTAGCAGCATATTCATTTCTATTATATTGAAAAATTTTATTTTCAATATGAAAATTTCGCCCTTTCATACTAGAACTTATAACAATCCCTATGAGAGGTTTAACCACGTAGCTGGCTCATTTTACAAAAAATAATTGTACACAACTCATATAAAATTATAATATCATATCTTAATAAAAAGTAAAATCATAGTTCATATAACTCTCCCAGAAAGCACTCCGCCAATGCAGTTGGCAGCGTTCTTTTAGATTTATTCTTCTCTAAACTGATGGGACTATCCGAATACATTATAATACTTTATAATTATATCAATAATTTTACACACAGAAAAATGAACTTTCGAGATTTTATTTGTGAAACTCCGATTCTTTCATCAAAATTGTATACATGAAGTTTCATTATAAAAACCGCTCATACTTGCTCGTATCACATTTGAAAAGATTTCATGAAATATATGATGATTTATATTACAATTTTATATCAATCAGAACAAAATAACTTTTATAATCAACCTTGACATCTGACGGTTCAATATCTTAAAACCACTTTAAGATATGCAGACGGCATTTAGAAAATTTTTGATACCTTTCCTTATACTTCTAACTGCTACCAAGACAAGTTCACGTGACATTTACACCCAACAACCCTGGGCGCTGCGAGTTTAAACCCCAGACAAGATAACCTAAAAACTTAAACCCAAGAACCCTGGCCTCTGCGAGCCTTAAACCACAGACAGTTTCACCTAGAAAATTAAACCCAAGAACTCTGGGCGCTGCGAGTTTTAGCGCGAGAAATTTTAACCTAAAAACTAAAACCCGATTGCCCTGGGCGCCGCGAGCTTATACCCCGGACTAATCTTCTCCGGACTCTGCGGACTTATACCCGGCACGGATCACAAGGTATAAGGTACGAGGCACGGGACAAAAGATACGGAGTACATGGGGTAATTCTTAAATTTATTATTTTAACTGAAAATCATTACGAAATCTCTCCGGAGACAGATCGCTGAACTCCATTTCGACTCAACTTCCATTTATGACTATTTTTCACAACTTTGACAATTTGCCAGAAAAATTAATTATGATACGGAGAAACTATAAAAGCTACCTAAAAAAGGACTGCACTATCGTAATCAGGGAACGTTCAAACTATTGCAGCAACATTCACTTTATTTTTAAATAATACACAACGGGAGAAAACATAATGTTGTATTTATAATAGTCAACCGTATTCCCAGACGGGTGAACCTTAAGCTCTAAACCTGGTAGACCTGGGCGCTGCGAGCTTATACCCCGGACAGGTTAACCCAAAAACTATAACCCAAGTGCCATGAGCGCTTCGAGTTTAAACCTTAGACAAGTTAACCAACCCTATTGCCCTGGGCGCTGCGAGATTAAACCGTAGAAAGGTTAACCTAAAAACTTAAACCCAAGAAATCTGGGCGCTGCGAGTTTAAACCCCAAACAAGTTAACCTACAAACTTAATCCCAACAACCCTGGGCGCTGCGACTTTAAACACCAGACAAGTTAACCTAAAAATTTAAACCCAAGAACCCTGGGCTCTGCGAGCCTTAAACCGCAGACAGCTTCACCTACAAACTTAAATCCAAGAACCCCGGGCGCTGCGAGTTTTAGCGCGAGAAACTTTAACCTAAAAACTAAAACCCGATTACCCTGGGCGTTGCGAGCTTATACCCCGGACAGGTCAACCTAAAAACTAAAACCCGATAGGCCTGGGCGCTGCGAGTTTTAACGCGAGAAACTTCAACCTAAAAACTAAAACCCGATTGCCCTGGGCGCTGCGAGATTATACCCCGGACAGGTTAACCCAAAAACTAAAACCCGATGGCCCTGGACACTGCGAGCTTAAACCCTAGACAGGTTACCTAAAAACCAAAACCCGATTGCCCTGAGCGCTGCAGGCTTATATCCTCAGACAGGTAAGCCTTAAGCTCTAAATCCTATAGCCCTAGGCGCTGCAAGTTTGATCCCCAGACAGGTAAACCTTAAACTCTAAATCCTGTAGCACTACTCGCTGCGAGTTTTATCCCCAAAACTATTAACCGAAAAACTAAAATCTGATTACCCTGCGCGCTACGAGCTTATATCCCCAGACAGGTTAAACTAAAACCTTAAACCCAAGAACCCTGGGTGCTGCGAGTTTTAATCCCAGACAGGTTAACCCAAAAACTTAAACCCAAGAACCCAGAGATCTGCGAGCCTTAAACCGTAGACAGTGTGGTTTAAGGCTCGCAGAGCCCAGGATTCTTGGGTTTAAGTTTGTAGGTGAAACTGTCTGCGGGTTAAGGCTCGCAGAGCCCAGCGTTTTTGGGTTTAAGTTTGTAGGTGAAACTGTCTGCGGTTTAAAGCCCGCAGAGCCCAGGGTACTTGGGTTTAAGGTGTTAGGTTAACCTGTCTGGGATTTAAACTCGCAACGCCCAAGGCACTTGGGTTATAGTTTTTAGGTTAACCTGTCTGGGATATAAGCGCGCAGCGTCCAGGGCAATCGAGTTTTAGTTTTTAGATTAACCTGTCTGGGGTTAAAACTCGCAGCGCCCAGGGCTATCGGGTTTTAGTTTTTAGGTTAAAGGTTCTCGCGCTAGAACTCGCCGCGCCCAGGGTTCTTGGGTTTAAGTTTCTAGGTGAAACTGTCTGCGTTTTAAAGCTCTCAGAGCCCAGGGTTCTTGGGTTTAAGTTTTTAGGTTAACCTGTTTGGCGTTAAAACTTGCAGCGCCCAGGGCTATCGGGTTTTAGTTTTTGGGTTAACCTGTCTGGAGTTTAAGCTCACAGCGCCCAGGGCAATCGGGTTTTAGTTTTTAAGTTAACTTGACCGGGGTATAAGCTCGTAGCGCCCAGGGCTAGAGGATTTAGAGCTTAAGATTTACCTTTCTGGGGATATAAGCTCGCAGCGCCCAGGATAATCGGATTTTAGTTTTTAGATTAATATTTCTGGGGATAAAACTCGCAGCGAGCAGGGCTACAGGATTTGGAGCTCAAGATTTACTTGTCTGGGGATAAAACTCGCAGCGCCCAGGGCAATAGGGTTTAGAGCTTAAGGTTTACCTGTCTGGGGATATAAGCCTAAAGCGCCCAGGGCAATCGGGTTTTAGTTTTTAGGTTAACCTGTCCGGAGTATAAGCTCGCAGTGCCCAGGGCAGTCGGGTTTTAGTTTTTAGGTTAACCTGTCCGGGGTATAAGCTCGCAGCGCCCAGGGCTACCGGATTTAGAGCTTAAGTTTTACCTGTCTGAGGATATAAGCTCGCAGCGCCCAGGGTAATCGAATTTTAGTTTTTAGGTTAACCTGACCGGGGTTAAAACTCGTAGCGCCCAGGGCTACCGGATTTAGAGCTTAAGGTTAACCTGACCAGGGTATAAGCTCGCAGCGCCCAGGGCTACCGGATTTAGAGCTTAAGGTTTACCTGTCTGAGGATATAAGCTCGCAGCGCCCAGGGTAATCGGATTTTAGTTTTTCGATTAATATTTCTGGGGATAAAACTCGCAGCGAGCAGGGCTACAGGATTTGGAGCTCAAGATTGACTTGTCTGGGGATAAAACTCGCAGCGCCCAGGGCAATAGGGTTTAGAGCTTAAGGTTTACCTGTCTGGGGATATAAGCCTGAAGCGCCCAGGGCAATCGGGTTTTAGTTTTTAGGTTAACCTGTCCGGAGTATAAGCTCGCAGTGCCCAGGGCAATCGAGTTTTAGTTTTTAGGTTAACCTGTCCGGGGTATAAGCTCGCAGCGCCCAGGGCTATCGGGTTTTAGTTTTTGGGTTAACCTGTCTGGGATTTTAGCTCGCAACGCCCAGGGCTATTGGGTTTTAGTTTTTAAGTGAAAGTTCCTCGGGTTAAAACTCGCAGCGCCCAGGTCTATCGGGTTTTAGTTTTTAGGTTAACCTGTCCGGGTTATAACCCCGCAGCGCCCAGGGCAATCGGGTTTTAGTTTCTAGGTTAAAGTTTCGCGCGCTAAAACTCGCAGCGCCCAGGGTTCTTGGGTTTAAGTTTGTAGGTGAAACTATCTGCGGTTTAAGGCTCGCAGAGGCCAGGGTTCTTGGGTTTATGTTTTTAGGTTATCTTGTCTAGGGTTTAAACTCGCAGCGCCCAGGGTTGTTGGGTTTAAGTTTGTATGTTAACTTGTTTGGGGTTAAAACTCGCAGCGCCCATGGCTACCGGGTTCAGAGCTTAAGGTTTACCTGTCTGGGGTTTAAGCTTGCAGTGCCCAGGGCAATCGGGTTTTAGTTTTTAGGTTAACCTGTCCGTGGTATAAGCTCGCAGTGCCCAGCGCAATCGGGTTTTAGTTTTTAGGTTAATCTGTCCGGGGTATAAGCTCGCAGCGCCCAGGGCTATTGAGTTTTAGTTTTTGGGTTAACCTGTCTGGGGTTTTAGCTCGCAGCGCCCAGGGCTATCGGGTTTTAGTTTTTAAGTGAAAGTTTCTCGGGTTAAAACTCGCAGCGCCCAAGGTTCTTGGGTTTAAGTTTTTATTTTATTTTGTCTAGAGTTTAAACTCGCAGCGCCCAGGGTTGTTGGGTTTAAGTTTGTAGGTTAACTTGTTTGGGGTTAAAACTCGCAGCGTCCATGGCTACGGGGTTCAGAGCTTAAGGTTTACCTGTCTGGGGTTTAAGTTTGCAGTGCCCAGGGCAATCGGTTTTTAGTTTTTAGGTTCACCTGTCCGGGGTATAAACTCGCAGTGCCCGGGGGCAATCTGGTTTTTTCGTTTTTGGGTTAACCTGCCTGGGGTTTTAGCTCGCAGCGCCCAGGTCTATCGGGTTTTAGTTTTTAAGTGAAAGTTTCTCGGGTTAAAACTCGCAGCGCCCAGGGCTGTCGGGTTTTACGTTTTCGGTTAACCTGTCCGGGGTATAAGCTCGCAGCGCCCAGGGCAATCCGATTTTAGTTTTTAGGTTAAAGTTTCTCGCGCTAAAACTCGCAGTGCCCAGGGTTCTTGGGTTTAAGTTTCAAGGTGAAGCTGTCAGCGGTTTGAGGCTCGCAGTGGCCAGGGTTCTTGGGTTTAAGTTTTTAGGTTATCTTGTCTGGAGTTTAGACTCGCAGCGCCCAGGGTAGTTGGGTTTAAGTTTGTAGTTTAACTTATTTGGGGTTTAAACTCGCAGCGCCCAGATTTATTGGGTTTAATTTTTAGGTGAACTTGTCTAGGGTTTAAACTCGCAGCGCCCAGGGTTGTTGGGTTTAAGTTTGTAGGTTAACTGGTTTGAGGTTGAAACTCGCAGCGCCCAGTTTTCTTGGGTTTAAGTTTCTTAGTTAACTTGTCTAGGGTTTAAACTCGCAGCGCCCAGGGTTGTCGGGTTTAAGTTTGTAGGTTAACTTGTCTGGGGTTTACACTCGCAGCGCCTAGATTTCTTGGGTTTAAGTTTTTAGGTTAACTTGTCTAGGGTTTAATCTCGCAGCGGCCAGGGTTGTTGGGTGTAAGATGTCACGTGAACTTGTCTTGGTAGCGGTTAGAAGTATAAGGAAAGGTATCACAAATTTTCTAAATGCCGTCTGCAAATCTAAAAGTGGTTTTAAGATATTGAACCGTCAGATGTCAAGGTTGATTTCAAAAGTTTTTTTGTTCTGATTGATATAAAATTGTAATATAAATCGTGATATATTTCATGAAATCTTTCTAAATATGATACGAGCAAGTATGAGCAGTTTTTAGCATGATATTTCATGTATACAATTGTGATGAAAGAATTGGAGTTTCCCAAATAAAATCTCGAAAGTTCATTTTTCTATGTGTAAAATTATTGGTATAATTATAAAGTATTATAATGTATTCGGATAGTTCCATCAGTTTCGAGAATAATAAATCTAAAAAAAGACGTATCTAAATATTTTTATACAAAGTGATTGTTAGAAACAGTCAATTTCAAATATATAGTGTGATAATAATGTTATCAACATTGTCATAGTGAAAAAAATGATTCGATAACATTTGTTTTCAAAGAATGTTAATTTTTCTTTAATTGAATTTATTACAGAAATAAGTAAAGTTTGTTGCTCAAATTGTTAACAAATATGTTGCTAAGTTGATCGAGAAGCAAAAAATTTTCTATATATCTGTATGCAATCTATTAAAAATATAATATATCATTTCTTTTTGTCTTTGCGATAGAAAATTTCAAAAATGCTAACAACTAATCCAATATACTATTTTACTAAAACAGATAATTTATCTATTTTCAGAATTCTCAATTTATAAGAAACCATTTTGTAATATCATTGATGAGTGCCAACATTTCATAATTTTCAAATGTACAAATCGGCCACTCTTGATTTTCTGAATTTACAAAATGAAGAATTGGGCATTAAAAAACCGACATCAATAATTTGTCATTTGGATACATAAGAATTATCTATTTTCGTTTTTCTTAACTTACAAAAATGAAGATATGTATTTCAGAAAGTATTTCGTAATTTTCAAACATACAACTTTACCATTTTTGTAATTCTTATCTTACATAAATGATCATTTGGAAGTTGCGTGGAATATGGTCTCGAAAAATTTGTAGATTTGAAACATACAAAAAGGCCATTCTCGTAGTTCCAAACTTACAGAATGGTTGGTTTGGGGGTTATAAAATCTGATTCAATAATTTGCATGTTTAAAAAGTACAAACTCATAAATTCATAAATTTGGTCATTTCAAACTTACGAAATCACTTTTTTGTAGTTTTTAATAATAGCTTGGTTGTTTTGTATGTTTGAAAACTAGAAATACTACTATTTGGTGTATTCAAACTTACAGAAGCTAAGATTTCTGAATTTCAACTTACATTCGCATTGATTTGGTATTTTCAAGTTACAAATCATCAAATCTGTTGTTTTCAAACTTACTCACGTCAATATTTGTAGCTTAAAAAGGAAGATTTTGTATGTTTGGCTTTAGAAGCAGGTACAGAGCTTTGGCCAATAATTTAATTTGTGTAGGTTTATTTGAATTGGAATTATATGGATTGTAAAGTAGACGCCCACACAGCTTGGTGAATCTCTTCGTGCTGACTCTGAAAACATATAAACAAAAGACATGTGAAAAATAGCCTAATGCACTATTTTCCTACCTATTAGGCAGCTAATGATTTTCTAATATGAATTATGAGATCTACACTTTCCAACAATAAAAAGCTATATTTATACATGAACCTCATATATTTTGAGTGCTTGCAAAATTAGTCAGACTCCTTCAAAAGGATTTTCTCACTTTCAAGAATTTAACTCAAGGTAAATAGTAGTTTTTTGAGTCTTACTCCCACTAGCTTTCTTTTCCCTCTTAGAAATTGAGAAAGCAATAGTTTAAAACAGATATTTCTTTTTACAAAAGACTAATTTTTCTCTCTCAAGCACAGAAAGTCAGTATAGAAAACTTTGTTCGAAATTAAAATATCTATGAATTAGATTTTCTCTACTTTAGCTTATCGAACACAGCCTCAAAAACTTTTTCTTTGTGTATTCGAGTATTAGCACAATTCTCAAACTGTAATTTGCTGTATAGGTGAATCTACTATCAATCTTTGAGTAACGAGCACTTATGAGATTGAAAGAACAGAGCTGATATACGTATAGCACATCAACTCTGACTTGAATGAAACTTTGAAATAACAAAATCTTGATTAACTTGATCGGATTGGACCATGTACCAAGATGACCTTTTTTTATACGCATACAGAATGTCACAAAAGATACAATTAATAAGCAATTTAATGAATAACAACAAAAATGGAATCTCTTCTCATGAATCTCTTTTAGCTCAAGATCTAATAATGATATCCCATTTATCATAGGCTCAAACTCTCAAAATTAATTGTTAATTAGTTTTTTAGTGCAATAGAAAATAATATTGAATAACCTTTTAAATGCAGTTCTTGGAAGTTCAAAATAACCTAGTTCAATTCTCATATGCATTTCTTTTCTGCGATGCAGACAAAATAAATTCCATTCAGCTAAGTGAATTTTCCGCGTGATAAATCTCTACTCAAACAAACGAATTTTCAGACGGAGAGGAACTTATCCACCGAAACTCTAACTCCAGGGACGCAAATACCTTTCCATATATACAATAAACACACTAACCTTTGCTCGATCCTGGCCTCTACTTCTTCTGCGTGGCTCAGCTCGAGGAGAAGACTCGCACTCGGTTTTTCGGAAAAGTTGAAGAAAAGCGAAGAAAGCAGTGTCTCGTGTGAGACAAAATGGCAACTCGAAGCGCCTGAATTTTCAGCAGCAGATAGATGATTCTCGTGACCTTGAGAATCGTGCAGCGTTCAGAAGGATTGCCATCGATCCTTATCACAACGAGAACTCCTCGAACGAGAAACTCCGTACCGAGAGTCCCGTCCTGTTCGAGGAGTTGCTTTGTGAAGTCCCAGCCGAAACGTCTCGAGGAGTTCGAGAGAGGTGCTGGGTGCCGGGCTGGCGGCCTGCTGCTGACTCCCTCTCTCTGACCAGCAGACTGCTGAGTCAAGAGAGAGACTTCTGCTCCGGCTGGCACTTGGAATCGCAGTGACGAACGAAGTGTCTCTTGTTCTTCAGCATGACTCGGTTCTCCCTCTCCAACTCTCCTTCTCGTACTAGCTACTGTCGTGTGGAGAGCAGTGATTGGCTGACCGAAATTCGAGTGTTCGTTTGTCCTGATGTTTCTAGGTTCGACGGTGCATGCGCGCACGTCGGGAATGCCCCTTGGGTATAGGCGGGAACCTTTGAATTGTGAAAAGGTGGCTCGTTTCGAAAATTTTCATTTTTCGCCAAAACTCCCCATCACAATATGAAAAAACTTTTCAATGATTACACACATAGGCTATGTAGATCTTCCGAACAAGTCAAGATTGAAGCATGTAGTATCAAAAACAAAAAAACTGTAGCGAAAAATAAAAAAATTTTCAAAAAAAGCGAAAAAAGAGCTTGCTCTCCAAGGAAGCAAACGTGGGAGTCGCAGAATAGCCAACAAGAGCGAAGCTCAAAATTAATTTTTATTAGAATTTTTTTGTTGAATTAATAGTTCCTAATGAATTTTGATAGGAACTAAGACCACCTCATTTATAATTTACAATTGAGCGGTTGAGCATATAATTGATTTTAGATAAACAAACATCGTTACGATAAAAACAGTTTTGTAATTTGAATTTGAATAATTGTTTTTCAATTCACCGTATTACAATCATTTTTCCTTCCATGAAAAAATAAGTTTTATTTTGTTTACAAGCAATTCCTTTTTTTTTCCTAAAACAATAATCGTGTCAAGATGTGTTAGGTTTTCAATTGGATATCTTGCCCCGTACTTCTCCAAAAAAGAAGGACTATTCATATCTATTTATAAGAAATTAATAAGAGTGACATTACTACTTTGAAAAATGATGTCAAGACTGTGAAAAAGACAAAGGAGACGGTTGATAAATTGAGTACTGATGTTTCTACGCTCAAGGTTAATGTCAAGAGATTACAAAAGAATGCTGTTTGCTCGGTTGATGAGATTGAATCTGAAATCATGGACAGAATGTCTAGGAGTTGTAACGTTCTTGTTTACGGCCTAAAAGTTACCAATGGTTCTTCCATTCTGTCCCTTGTATCTGACGCTTTTTCTAAAATCAACAATATCAAAGTGGTTGCTACCTCTAGCTTCAATGTTCAGCGTAATGAAGTTTCCTCCTTGGTCGTTGTTGCCCAGTTGCAATCTAAGGCTGAGGTTTTCAGAGTTTTAAGGGCTCGACGTCAGCTCCCTAATGGTATTTCTGTGGCAACTGATAAGACCAAGCAGCAGAGGGATACTATGTCGAAGGTTCGTGCTCAGGTTGCTCAGCATAATACTGACAATCCTGATGATCAGCGCATGGTGAAGTTCATCAAGAATGTGCCTACGTCCGTTCCTGTGTCGGATAGTGCTGCATCTTAACATCTATATCCAACGAGCCAACCAAAGTTCCTTGTTTATCTTCAGAATGTTCACTCTTTAAATAATAAATTGTCATACTTTAGATCTAATTTTTGTCAACTTTCTTATAAACCTGATGTTATCATCTTGACGGAGACCTGGTTAAAGGATTATTTTTCATCTGATGAACTGTGCCTGAAGGACTACTTGGTGTTCAGAAGAGATAGGATGGATTCAGTTCAGGGTGATCAAGATCAGTCCAGCTGTGGCAGAGGTGGTGGCGTTCTTGTTGCTGTGCATTCCAAGTTCTCCTCTTCAGTTGTTGATGTCGGCATACTTTCCGAATCTATTTTTATTCGGCTTGATGTTGGCAAGGACTCTTATCTGTTATGTGCTGCCTACATGCCGCCACTTTCTCCCTCCTCGGCTTTCGACGAGTTCATTTCTTTAATTGAAATTCATTCTGTCAACTTTGATAATCAACACGTTATTATCTGTGGTGACTTTAACCTGCCGCATATTATTTGGGATGAAGAGCTGATTGTCAATGAAGATCAGTATCTGAGTCCGGCTCAGTTGCTGAACGCATCTGCATTACACAGTATCGTCAATTTTCTCCAGTTATCACAGCTATGTCCTGCCTTGGCAAATAAGGAATATTCTTTGGACTTGTTATTTGCATCGTCATCGTTAGCCGCTTTCATGGATGTTGATGAGGAACTGGTCCGCTCTGACTCTCATCATGCTGCCTCCTTCTTCAAGATCACTTCTTCGCGCCAGGAATATGTTCGGATTCCTACTAATCGTAGGAACTTTTATAAAGCTAATTACGATGCGATTATTGCGTATTTATCGGGAACTGATTGGGAGTCATTATTTGCTGTTAATGATATTGAATCCGCGTGGTCATCTTTTTATAATACTGTTAATTTTTCAATTTCAGAGCATGTCCCTGTTTTGAAATTTACTTCCAGTCAGTATCCCCCTTGGTTTAATTCTGAGCTTATCTCTCTTGTCTCTAAGAAGAAGAGCGCGCATTGTTGTTGGAAGCGGAGTGGCTCTCTCGTTGACTACATTATATTTAAGAAGCTTCGTGCGGAGTGCGTGAGGTCTTCCAGAAGGCTTTTTAGTGATTATATTTCTAAGGTTGAATCTGATTTAAAGTCTGACTCTAAGGCTTTCTGGAGGTACGTTAATAGCTTGAAATCTAGTCGTTCGATCCCGGATAGAATGTTTAAGTTTAAGGATAATGGTAAGCGTTTTGCGACTGATAATATCAGCATTGTAAATTTGTTTTCAGAGCACTTCAATTCGGTCTATCGTAAGTCTAATTATTCACTTGACCAGTTCGTCTATGATAATGATGATGGCTCTTTTGATCCGATTATCAACGAGCTTGTTGTTACTCCTGCCTTGCTTAGGAGCACTTTTTGTAGAT
>JAWWMK010029960.1:0-14367 GCA_035047105.1 Galeopsomyia nigrocyanea
TTTTTTAAAAAAAAAAAAAAAAAAAAAAAAAAAAAAAAAAAAAAAAAAAAAAACTTTCTCCGAATACATTCAACGAAAATATTAGTCTCGACGTGACAACTCATTTCCTAACGGCTTAGTAGAGCTTGAAAAATGAAAGATGTGAGAATGGAAAAAAATGGGGAAAATTCTCATTGTGAAATGGACTTTGGTCATTAATATTACTAGATCATTTATCAAGCTCGTGCCAGAATCCACGTCTCCTTATAAAAAAAAAAAAACAATAGAATAACGCATATACGATCGAAACACTAATCAATTCAACCGCAATTTTTTTTCCGTGTTAATAATGAATCGCGCACCCTCATCCTATCTCCCTTTTTTATTCACCAACTACCTCGGACAAAGAAAAAACAGAAACACTACGCAAAATTCATTGTAATCAAAAATATTTGCACATACAACCGAACCACAAAAAAAAAGTGTTATAGTATCAAAGAGAAACACACGCGATGCTCACACATGTACACGCTGGCTAGCAAGCTAATTACGAGTCTTCTTTGCATGCCTGGAGCGTATACGCGAAGAAACAAAACCAAAAAAAAGGCTACATAGCGCTATCGCATCATGTTTCTCATTTTATTTTTCTCTCACACGTCGGTGCACTACGGACGGAGGGCGAGAGAGAGGGAGACAGACAGACAGACAGAGAGAAAGAGAGAGAGAGGGAGAGAGAGAGAGAGAGAGAGAGAGAGAGGGAGAGAGAGAGAGAGAGATGTAACTTCAGAGTTAACTTCTTTATACCACGTGTGTACGTGTATGTCATATATTTATTTTTATTCCTTCCCTCGCGTGCGCGCGGAAGCTTACTTTTCCAATGTAATTTCAGTTCTTTTGAGGCAAAACTCCGCGCGAGCCCTCGTACACATCCAGCTCGAAACACACGATTGAGATTTTTTCTTTTCAACGAAGTTTGAATTCGAAATTAGACTAAACAAAATACAACAACAACAACTTCTTTATCATCACCTTCAGCTCAGAGTGTATGCATGAATAAGGGATGGATAAGGGCGGAGGGAGGGAGAGAGAGAGAGAGAGAGAGAGAGAGAGAGAGAGAGAGTACATGACGCGATAGAGGCCGACAGGTTCAGAGCATCGAGGTTCGCGTGAAGCCAAGCCATATGGAGGTCAGAGCGAGAGAGAGAGAGAGAGAGAGAGCGACGACGCGGTTGGACTTGGAAGCGATTAATGTATAGCAGGAGCCTGTCTCGCAAACGTGTGTGTGTGTGTGCGCGCGTGTTCGGCTAATCTGCGCCGGACGCTAATCGAGATCCGAGCAATTAATTTTGGCACGCAGAGCTCTCTCTCTCTCTCTCTCTCTCTCCCTCTCTGCTGTGAAACTTTGCGACGAGCGGTTCTCTCTCTCTCTCTCTCTCTCTCTCTCTCTCTCTCTCTCTCTCTCTCTCTCTCTCTCTCTCCTCCTAAAGTTTTGCTACTGATTTGGGGGAAATAGGGATTTCACTTTGATTGGGCTTTTCTCTTTCGGCCGTTTTTTTTCTTTTTATGGAGATCATTTTATCGCGGCGGATAAAAAAAAGAAAGGTTTATGACTTTCTCAAGAGAGAGAAAAAAAGGAACATCCTTGTGAGGGCGAGAGTAACGAGCTCGTTTTAGTGTCTGTTTTGGGTGAGGGATGTAGAAATTAATCGTCTTGTCGTTTTAAGCACGAAAATTATACCACGAACTCGGCTGTAGGTATTGTATATAGTAACTGAATTTATATCTATGGGAAATTAGTTTCATAAGACAATGGGCGTTCGCTAATGACGATGTTATAGAATTGAAACATCAAACAAATGAAATATGAAAGATTCACGTAAACCCACCGCATTAACTCATCAAAGCCTTTTTCTCGCTCTCTCTCTCTCTCTATACAAGTTGGAAAAGTCCATACAGACACAGGATATATACGACCGTAATTACGAGCAATCAAATCGTGAAAAAGCACGAGCGCAAACAAATAAAAGATGAAAAAATAGAAGCGTTGCAAGCGCCGAAGTCACAGGGGAAAAAGCCCCCGAGTTTTAGTTTCCACTAGGAAAACTGCGCGAGAGTGGAGTAAAGGACTACTACTGCCACAGCCCAATTTGCATAAGCACGAGGTTAAATCATCCGCACTGGGACTCTGCTTCTGCTCGCTCTCTCTCTCTCTCTCTCTCTCTCTCTCTCTCTCTCTCTCTCTCTCTCTCTCTCGCTCACTGCTCTTGATCACTTATAATTGGATTCGTGTGCGTCGCCGTCCGGCAATTGACACACGAGCGAGGCGAGTGAGCTGTGTGCGCGCGGTGGCGGTGCTCCGCTGACTTCGATGTATATATGTATGTGTATACAATATGTCTTTTTTTTCGTTAAGATGTATAACTACGAAATTTTTTGTTTGATTATTCAAAATTGCAATTTTACAAGCAGTTTAAATTGAAGAAAAACATAATTCGGTTACTCGCCGTACATTGTATTTTAGTTTTCTCTTCGTGTGTTGCACACACATACGCACACACACACACACACACACACACACACACACACACACACACGGGAGCTACATTTCTCGACGAGTGGTTTATATACTGTCGACTTTCTTGACAGAACATACTTGAAAACTGGTCGTTGTGTTCCGCTGCAAATATTGACCCTCACGGACATTGCTCTGTATATACCCATTGCAGAATATAGAGAACAACAATTACAAAGCTCTTTTGTCGAGATATACGGAAAATTGGTTTTGCACATTTACAAGCGCGTATAAACATTTCATCGAAATAACATGGTCACATTTATCTCCGGTAAATTTACCATCTCATACTTTCAAACGGTCTGTATATCCCTTTTTACGTCCTCTCACAGAAACTATGTGTCTTCGTCCGTTTTTGCTCCTTTTTTTCTCTCTTTCTTTCTTTCCACTTGTAGCTTGGCAGTCATGCATTAGTGATCTCAACATTCTGAGCGCTTTCGTGTATAGCGACTCTTGCTATACCAAATGCACCTCTTGGGATTTATTCAATTTTTCCCTTCCTGCTCACACACACACACACACACACACACACACACACACACACACACACACACACACACACACACACACACACACACACACAGACACACACACACACACACACACACACACACACACACACACACACACACACACACACACACTCACATACAGACAAAAATTTATGCCTCGACTATAAAGGAAAGATTCAACGTCAAATGCCGCTGTTCCGAAAATAAATAGGTCTTCCTCTTATATCCTTCCCCAAGCTCGAGGCATGAAATTTTACTAACGATTTTGGCATGAGTGGATTTTCGCGGTTCTATCGACGAACAAATTTTTTTATTTTTTTTTCATTTGCTGCGAGCCATTTGTGACGCTTGCTTTGATTCGACGCAAAAAGAATATAAAATGGATATATTCGACGGATTAATAATCTTTCCTTATATTGAACTTTAAAAAAATTTTCACGACAAAATATCGCCACGCAAAGAGAGAGAGAGAGAGTGAGAGAGAGAGAGCGATGAATATTTGTCATGAAGAGCGCGAGCCTTGAGGCTATACACCTGCGTATTGTGTAATTGCCGTAGCGTATGCATTGCACGGGAGTTATAGAACGTAGCCAACTGAAAAGCGTCGTACTCGTGGGAATACGAAACCAATACTAGACGTCGATACGTATACTTTTACATCGCGAAATGCACGTCAGTGACATGAATTTTTTCTATTTTTTACCCCTTCGAGCGATGGATTTCGATCGCATTCAGAGAGAGAGAGAGAGAGAGAGAGAGAGAGAGAGAGAGAGAAAATTCACCGAAAGAATAGTTTTTGCCTGCAGGTGCAAAAAATAAAACAACATTATTTCAAGCTAGAAAAAAAACGAGGAATAATACGTGTTCAACCAGAAGCAGTTTGTCCTAGTGTTCAATACACACATACAGACAGAAGAGAAGCGAAAAAACTCGAGAAACTCGATAGCAGTGGTCAGTCTCGGTTTTTCGTCAGCCCGCGGCTGAACGGAATTTTGCTCTAATGGTTCGCGGGTACAAAGTTGGCTCGTAAAGACGATGCTAAAGCTACTCCCCTCCCCCACCCCAATCTCCCACAGGGTACACTCGATAATCTCTCTGCCCCACTCTCTCACTCTCTCTCTCTCTCGCGGCCAAAAAGTTTTTATCTGCGATTAAATTTTGCGCTCGCGCAAAAAGCATTTATAGTCCGCGCGCGCGGATGATTCGAGAACTATATATATTATATAGTCACTTTACTTCTTTGGAGAGGACGTTTTGTTGTCGCTTTTTCAAAATTTTTTTTTCGCTACAATTTTTGGGATCGATAATGAAGCTTTGAACATTTTTCATTCTTTTAAAAAGAAATGCAATTGTTTGGAACCTCACCGAAATGAATTTCATTTGAAATTAGAATTGGATATTAAAAATAAAATATAGCGTTCGTTTTCAATATACACAAGCCTTCCTACGTCAACTCTCTACTATCTATCAATAACAAGTGCAAATATTGTTATATCGTATTTTGAAAGTGAAACTGTCAAAGATAAATATAAGGTTTACAATCTTCTTCCTATTACTTTTATCAATAATAGACGCTATATTTTATGCACTTATCTTCCATAAACAATGAAATACTGTAACAAATAGAAACCTATTGATAACGTGCTTTTATCTGGCGAGCAGCGCGCACAAACGATATCTTTGCGCGTAATTTTCTCCCTAACGGAAGTTGTCACGCGCGCACACGCATAGGTATATTATAAACAGCGCAAGTTTTAACGACAATAATGTAATTACATAAATTTGAGTTGCACACACACATGCAGAGAAAGCGATACGCACTTCGTTTGGTGTGATGATGTATACTATAGACTCATCATAGGGTTGTACGTGATCGGAATACTCGAGGAAATTAAATCCTGGGAGAGAGAGAAAGAGAGATGTCCTATGGTTTTCTGGACACTTTCTCTCTCTCTCTCTCTCTCTCTCTCTCTCTCTCCCTCTCTCTCGCCCCGTAGAGGTGATACGGCAAAAGCACGTACCTCCCAATGGATGAGATAAGAGCATAGCAATTGGTTACGAATGGCCTTTGAAACTAGAGTCGTTTGTAGCTGTCGCTTTCTTTCTCTCTCTCTCTCTCTCTCTCTCTCTCTCTCTTTCTTTTTTTTCCTTTCTCCGCGCTTTTGATTTAGGTGACGGGCTCGCGATATCGAGCGGTTATGATTGAATGGTATATGTCGTGTGTAGCTGCATTTGATTCCTTTTTTTACTTGGTTTTCGTGCGCTGCTTTTCTTTTTATTAGAAAGTACTCTTCCATGACATTTTCAATGTACGAATTTAACAATAGATGCTATACAAAAAGATTGTTAAATGCTGCGGCAAAATACAATTAAATTCGGATAATTACTATGTTGTTCGAAAGATCCATTGTTTTGCATCAAAAATCATTGAACAGTTTTAATATCCATTCCTTTTGTCAGAAGAAGGCTAATTACATTCAACCTCATTACGTATCTGCAACTCCCAAAATGAAAATTAATTATTACCGAACAATATATCATACATTTAATCTATTCTTTAACGCATACGTCATAATCACGAATTGAAATTACGCTGCACGCAAGCGCGCGCGCATTTCGCAAATAAGATAAGCATCAAACGTAGTAAAATAACGGCTAATTAATTTACCGTGTAACGAGGCGCAGAGCATCGTAAAGTAATTAACTTGCCAAGCTGTTTCCGTTTTATCAGACTAGTACGTAATATACGCGCTCATTTTTCTTTGTTTTTCTGTTTTTCAGTGCGCTCGCGCGCTTACAACATCGTCCTCGAAACTTTTTCCCCAAGCGAAACCGTTGTTTATCTTTTTTTTCCTTTTTCTTTTTTGTTGTACTTTTTCGTTGTGCGCTCGCATCTCTTAGTTGAGTTTGTATTCCCATGCTCTCCGCCCTCCAACGACGACAACGACGACGACGACGTACCTTCGAACTTTTCGCCTTTTGCTCGTTTAATGCATGCGATCCTGTCGTTTGCGCGATCGCTTTTGCATGCCTAATGATTTACATGCGCGCTCGCGTCCCTCCCACCTATAACGTGTACACCCTTTTGTCTTTTAGCTTCGTCTGTTTGTATACGCTTCTTCGCACTCTACGGCTTCTTTTTTCTTTTTTTTTCCTGCACCCTGTACCTTTCGCACATGTGGCTGTGTGCACTTTCCACGTTGCCTTTGTTCGAGAATTTGAAAGTAGAACTTCGCTTTATGAACTGTAGAGTTGAAAAAAAAACATAAAATTTATGCCTTTTTTTAAATGTAAACAGCTAATTTTATTTTTATAATGATTACCTTGTTACATTAATCATGTGTCCATCGATACCAAAAAATTTTACGACAGCTGAGTAACGTCACATCATCCTTTGTTTTCAGTAGTACGAACAAACGTTCGATCAGCCGTAAGAAAAAAATGGACAGCATCACCTTAACCAACACCTATACGTCATGTATTTTTTTTTTGTTTTAAAGTGACCGATGCGCCGTTATAAACGATAAAAGATTGATCGATGACGCCGTTCGATTATGATGGACGACATGCGGTAAAATTAACTGGCCTCGGTGACCATGAGGCGAAAAGTGCCAGTATATAGGCGTACGCGTTATTGATGCTTTTCAATCGAATCCCCGCGCGAGTTTCGCCATTATCACACGGCGTCAGGTCACATCAATATGTATCCTTAATGTCGAATCGCGCGCGCGTGTGTTGACTTGATTCAATCATACCTTTTTTTTCTTTTGATCGATGTCCGCAAATTTTTCACTCTCCTTCCTAGCTGCCATGATGAATACATATATATATATGTGTGTGTGTGTATATATGTAGATTGAATACGTAGGCGGAATTTTACTCGTTTGATGGTGTAAAAGTTGCCATTTGAAAAGGGGGATTTATCGAGTTATCATGTAATATTCAAAAGACACGAAATTTTAATTGTTTCTCATAATTGGATATTGAAAGTACTTCTATCGACTTTCATTTCAGTAGAGTATTATATATCTACGTTTTGTCTTCTTGATTGGCATGGACGTTGTATAGAATGAGTATTATCGGCATCGCTTCATTCTTGCTCGTAACAAAAATGCTTTCCAATTACGATGCAATTCGTTTAATGAGTTTATGATTTAATCATTTTATCGAAACTTTTTTCATATCTCACTCAAGAAATTTAGCTTCACTGAATAATAAAACTGCAAAAAAAGGAAAACTGTGTGATAACGTGAAATTGAAAATAAAAATAGTATTTACTAAATTAATAATTTGGATTATCGTCGTTCTTTGCTTATAGTGTAGCAAGATATTTTTCGCGCAATTCCATGTCAAAACGACCCAAAGAAAAGATTTGAATTCAGAGCACAATAAATCCATAGTTTACGTGTATACATTTTGTAACCAGAATGTTTTGTCTCCATCCAAATAAGAATTTACAATATCACCTACATTACGAAATGCCTGAGCCTTACAACAGATACTACCATATCTTTTCATCAAATATCTTCACATATAAATGACAGAATCGTCGAATATTTACAAGCACATAGTTTTTTTTCTCCTAAAATAGAATATATTCACTGATGCTTTGCGATCGCATGTTTTTTTCAGAATTCATGCATACGACGAACGTACATTTCACAACAAGAATTCGTTCATTTTTACAACCCCTATTTCGAAAACTCTACTAAGCCGTTGGGAATATTTTGCATCTCGTGCATCGAAGCATATC
Source organism: Galeopsomyia nigrocyanea (assembly GCA_035047105.1). Taxonomy (NCBI): domain Eukaryota; kingdom Metazoa; phylum Arthropoda; class Insecta; order Hymenoptera; family Eulophidae; genus Galeopsomyia; species Galeopsomyia nigrocyanea. The sequence continues at coordinate 7,817 of JAWWMK010029960.1, forward strand.
GCAATGCAAGTTATACGAATAAAAAGAGAATAAAATGAAAAAGCGTGAACTTTCCTTTACGTAACTTTTTATTATTTCACTCAATTTATTCATCGAATATAATCATTTTTATAATCATCCACAACATTTTAATAAAAATTAAAATCTCCGTAATTCATTGTTTCATTAATCAATCGATAATTCGTCGCACGAATCCTAAAAACTCAGCAAAACGCTGAATATAAAAGTAAATTAAACTCGTAATAAAAAAAAAAGAGCCAAAAGAATTTTCGCGACACAGCGTCACACGGCCGTAGTACCCTATATAAACCCATAAATTTCAAAACGAGCGCGTGAAAAAGAACACGATACTCAGGCCGCTAGCTCGCTCGCTCGCGTCAATATCTGCGGTCAATTAATTTTAACGAGCGCGCGCGTTGCGCCGATGATGGAAGAGTCCGTCGGTCGCTCGCTTATGCATACTATATGCGTTATCACGAGGAGAACGCATCTTTTTCTTCCATCCATCGGCTTTTGTGTCAATCTCGCGGTGAAATATTATACCGCGCCGCGCTTGGGATAATATAATGTATACTGGCGCGGCGCTGCTTTGACAATGAAGCTTCCGGTTAACATTACCATTGGATTACCATTTGAATTCGTGTATAGCTGACGAGATCCACCGTAGGGGAGGGTTAAAGGTTTTCGAAGTTAATGGTCCGATGATACCCTGACAAAACTCCAAGTTTTTCATTCCTCGCGTTGTATGCCTTGTTAGATCGTTCGCGGATAATTTGCTAGTTATTGATAGATTTATACGATTTATGGTGTGTAGTAGCTTAACAAGCTGACAAATTAAAAAAAAATTCCGATGTGTAAGGATGAGAAACTTAATTAGAATTGATGTTTTTCTACACATGTCGAAGCTACGAAATTAATTGATTATCTTACGAAACGATAATTATCATTTTATTATACTTATTCGGTAAAATAAGAAAATTAATCATCAAAGTAAACGAACAATCTATTACACCAAAAGTCGAACGTATATAAGCACTCATACTCTCGAGATAATCCTCCTCGTCGAACTATCGGAGTCGCGAAGCCACGGCGTAGGCTATATATATGTACTCAAGGTTACACATACTTAGTTGGCAAAGGCAAACGCAGTTATCGGCGTCGACCACACGATCAAGCTTGAATGTATACGCAAAGGGTTAATTGGAGAATTCCCCGCGAGAGCGAACTTATACAGTCGAGTGACTGGGCTATATGGTTCGCTTTATCCCGTCCCTCGCTCTCTCTCTCTCTCTCTCTCTCTCTCTCTCTCTCTCTCTCTCTCTCTCTCTCTCTCTTTCTCTCTCAATGATCACTCGCCAATAACGCACAAACGCTTTGACTATATATCTATAGTCTATCAGAATTTGCTTGCGTTTGTCGAAGCGGCCGAGAAGGGGGAACATTCGCAAAAGCTGATATGAAAGTTGCTCGGTGGTTATATAGACGCTGAATCATACAGTTTCAATCTGTTTTCGAACATCGTACACACACACACACACACACACACACACACACACACACACACACAGACACATGGTAATTATTGAGTGGATTGTCCTACTCCAATCGACGCGCGAATAGTTTGCCAAAAGTCCGCTAACAATCGCGAAGGAATTTGTTATTCCGCGCAAATATTGAAGTTAATGTCAGGGATGAAAATCAAACAGCAAATTGAAACACAAATTGGACGTGATTAACGAAGGTATATCGATTGGTTGGAAAACTTTTAATTTGAGCTCCCGGTCTCGAGTACAAAAGAATCGAACGCACGGTAGGGGGAGCAAATGGAGATGGAAAAACGACGATCAAAGAATCTGAATGTAACAGCACTTGGCATTTTTCAAAAGAATCTGATTTCCCTACATATCAAGCTTTCGATCCCCATGCAACCGCGGAATCGTCAATGTAATACTATCCCGCAGTCTAATCCGGAGAAATCCCTCCGGAAACGAACGGCGGCTTCGCAAATGCAAGGCGAAAAGACAAAGAGTGAATTCCACGACGAGTTCTCTCTTCTCCGTCTGCGGCGACATCCAATTTTTCGCGAGATTTTCAGGCGTCGACCACGTTTTGTCATTGGAATTTTAAATGTTTTCATGAATAAAAGTCGTTGGCTCTCTCTCTCTCTCGCGCGCGCGCGCACTGCCAGAAAACGGACCGAAAGAAAAGAGGCAGCATGACGATTGGGATTGAATTGCTGAGAAAGTGGAGATGGAGTTTTGCAAAGAGTTGGTTCACTTCTCCACTCCCTGGCTTGATATAGATCATCGAGAATAATTTGTGTTTGTGTTTTGTTTGCGATTTTCTATTTTTTTTTCTTTCGTGATGATGTTTTACAATGACTTTGACTTATTGCGATTTTGTTTTTACAATGTAAAACATGTGTCTGAGGATTTTTTCTCAGAATTTTTATTGTAATCGTACTAAATTATGTATTTGATCTATCTGTATATAGGCCGATAAGAGAATATTCAATGATAATTCTGTGGCAGCAAGGTGAAAGGATTTAACTCTACTTATCGATAAATTTAAGATGCATTAATATTTCTTTCCGCGAAGAGCTTATACGTAATTTTATTACAAAAGATAATATCGATCGAAATTCCATTTTCGACGAGATTTTCAACGTAGAATATTGAATTTGAAAGAAATGTACTCATCCGGTGATATATTTTTTAAATAGAACGAAAGTTAACGATAAATATCGTACTTTAGAATGTTGATGCTACGACATTTGAATTGTTTTGGGATACTGTTCAAATGATCAGGAAAGCAAAATCGATTATCTCAAAAACTATTTCAAGTTACTTAAGCCTTTATTCGCCTTACTACCAAAGAATTCAACGTTGTCGTTTATTTCGTCCTTAGAAGACTGAAATTTTTGCGACAAACGAAATCGATTAGTCAGCATTCGAAGATGGACGAATTCATTTTCAATTACTTATCGTATCCCGCATTGGACCGAATGGATATTGCCGAGCAAACCGTAAAGAGAACGAAGGAGAAGAAGAGAAAGCCATTCGAAAAAATTAGTTTCCGATTGTCGCCCGCGCCGCGTAGTGCAATCTCGTCAAAGCTACGGTTGGATAATCCGCGCTGAGACGATAAAAATCCTTCGATGAACTTTTGCGCGCGAAGAAAAAGGAAATTCTCTCTCTTTCGATAATCCGCATGCCGCCACGGTGGGCGTGCCATTACGCCAACGATCCGAATAAATCTCTCACTGGACTTTGCATAAAAAAAGTCATGCTCGAAAGAAAAAAAAAGAAAAATTTGCGCTCACGAAAAATCTTCTCGCCAGATCAGCGCGTTGATCCTTTTGCTATATAATTTTACGCTCTTCGACGAAGAATATGAGAATCTTTTATCTTTTGGAATGTTGCTATCGTTTTTACGAAAATTTTATGATTTCTTTTATTCGTATATCAGAATTTTTTTTACGAAGTTCAGATGAAATAGCATACAGAATTAAAGAAAAACTGTCTTTTTATACAAAAAAAATCTTGAATATAGAGCCTCGGTTTCGCGAACGTTATTATGTTTAACAAGCACGAAAAAATATATATATACATCACATTTTTTTTTCTCATTCACAAGACTTTTTTAAAGCGACGACATTTTAATGGGCAACATTCCACGGTACACAGTGATTTTGTCTGGACATTTTTGTATAATTGAGTCGAGCTCTCTGAAAAGGAGAACCAACAAAATAAAGATAATTGCGACGGCGCGGGCCGAGGGAGCCCGAAAGAATCAAGTAAAAGAGGTGTAGCCGGTAGATAATTTGACGCTTCATGAATAAAATATTTTCATCAAGAAGTCGCTCGAAAGTAAAGGTAAAAAAAAAATTTTTTTTTCTCTTCTCTAATTGAAAAGAGTCGATTTACCCTTCTTTCGCAGATATTTTCTGTTTATGTTATTATCAACGCAAACAAGGTCTAAAAAATTTTTTACACGGATTTGTTATGATTGAGTTTTTTTTTAGTCTCGAAAAACCATTAACGAGAAAAACAATTTGGAAATGTCATTTGCATAATCACTTCTGTTATTTTTAAGTATGAGTGGCTGTGTCGCGCTAATAGCTTTTTTCCCTCAACAATAATACATTTTCCCTTTTGTAAATGTGTGGTTGTATGCTTTTCATTCTCGTGTTGTCTTATAATATGCAAATCTATTATCTTCCTTCTGTCTATGTATTTTCCTTTGAAAATTTTCGATTTAAAAACGGAAATTGGATGACTGAAAAAGCAACATTCATTCCTGCTCGTTGTTTCGCGAGTTAATAAAAATCGGAGTCAACGGAAAATTGAATCAAAACACAATACAAGTTTGATAAACATATTTCAGAAAAATGCTAACGTTTGTACAATGTCAAATGAGAAAAATAAGCTTTTAATAAAAAAAAACTATACTGCCCATGATATACCATCTCATTCTTTCCAAGAACAAAGAAAAGAAACGCCCGATCGGGTTTTATTAGTTTCTCGAATAACTTTCCGCAAGTCCTTCACGCCAGAGAGACCTCCGCAAGTGTAAATACCTGAGCAGCAGCTTCTTATACATCGGAGAGAAAAATACCGAAGCAACAGAGAAAAGAGAGAGAGAGAGAGGCGAAGAAAAAGAGAGGAAAGCCATTCTGTAGCCTGAGGATAGAAGTGCAAGGAAGTGGCTGGAGGGTGCAGATGGGAGACGATAACGACGGAAATTGCCGACGGCACCGATCGCCTGATAAAACTCGAAGTCGAGGGAGATTTTTCGTTCCTTTTTTTCCTTTCTCTCTCTCTCTCTCTCTCTCTCTCTCGCTCTCTCTTCCTCCTCTGACTTGCGGTTTAAAGCGTCGCGGATAATTTGGAAGCCTCTTATCTGAAATTCCCGCTTCAATATTCATTTCCCTAATGAAAAAAAAGGAAAAGGAAACTGGTTAATTGCCAAGCAAAAAAAAATTAACTTTTTTTTGCGAGCATGCAAGTGTACGTCCATTAGTATATAGCCCGTAAGTTTTGGTATATATATATATATATATATGTGTGTGTGTGTGTGTGTGTGTGTGTGTGTGTGTGTGTGTGTGTGTGTGTGTGTGTGTGTAACGACTCGGCGCCCGGCGCTTATGATTTATAAAGCGCGGCGACGCGCCAAATGGCCCTGAGGACGAGGAGAGAGAGAGAGAGAGAGAGAGAGAGAGAGAGAGAGAGAGAGAGGAATGATGGGCTCATTATGAATTTATTACCCGGCAACGATTATTAGCGCCGATAGCGGATCATTGGCAGAGTTTCAACGCGAATATTGCGCCGTTTTAGCCAATTTGTCGTCTTTCGACCATTTCCGCACCACGTACTTTACTTATATGTTGTTGCGGATTTTCATTTAATTGTTTTTTTTAGAAATACCTGAATTTTATGGCAATGAATTATAGTAAAAAACTTAAAAGCTTCTATCTCGAACTATAAAAAGTCGCACTATTTGCTCTATTCAATTAATTTTTTTCCGAGTGAAACGTGCTGCAATAAAAATTCGCTTAATACAAGATAAAACGGAGAATTTATGGCGGCTATAAAACTAAAATGTACACCGTTACGAGTAAAAATTTACACAGCATTACAGAAAATCTTTCCCTAGTGTCGTTGAGTAATCTGAAAAAAATGAAAGTTTACAAGTTACAACAATCACAAAAGTGATGGTTAACGAAAACTCAATATTTCGCTTGGTAAAATCTCAGTTACGTTTGGTGACAAATAATTAAAATTTCTACGATGAATTCATTCCAGAAAATCGAACTCGAATAAATTATCCGCCGAATAATAATCTTTCGCACTCTTTTGTCACTCGCGCAGGTGCGCTTTTCTTTATTTTTTGTCTACTCTAGCCACCGAATAACGGCAGTGCCGAGGCTTTAAGTACATACGCAGCGCCATTTCCATGGAAATTGTTCTTCTTAAGATAGCCGAATTCTTTTCTCTCGTGGAGAGACCTTATACATCTCTCGTGGGATCGGGTAAAAAGAAAACTTGTTCGAATTCACGCTCGTGGATCTCTTGACTTTCTTCCTTCTCTCGTTTTGTTTATTCTTTTTAACAAGAATACAAATAAACTTTTTCAAGTTGCTGCTGCTGTAAAAAAAAAACATCGCTCGGCGTCATAAAACTCTTGATTGTTTGACGTTCCCCAAAGTAATTTTATTTCAATTTAGACTACTCGGAAAAGTAGTCATTTGTAGTTCGAGTTTTAGTACCCTACGCAAATAGATGTTGATACATTCCGAGAAAAGAATGAGAAAATGATGAGTTTTACAATCGGAACGAATGTAATTTGTTGCTTGGATTGGAATTCAAGACAGTTTAAGATAGCATCCCGCGTAGAAAAAAATCTATGGGTAAAGTCTTGATAAAATTTTTTTACAAAGCCATGGGTGATTCATTGAAAATTTATGGGATAATCCTAGTATAGCGTTAGGAGCGAGGATTATCCCATAACGTGCAAATTCGGCAAAATTACAGTTTGCTAGAAAATAATCA
>JAWWMK010029971.1:0-14365 GCA_035047105.1 Galeopsomyia nigrocyanea
TTCTCATCTGTAACAATATAATCTCCATCTGGTTTATCTGTTTTGATTGTTAATATATTGATTCCGGGTTTTAGCGGCATTAGTTCTTCGTTAAATTTGTAACATATTTTATTTTTATTGCTATCTGTTATTTGAATTGATTCGTTCTTTATATCTTTATAGCACTGTATTCCTGGGGCCATATTAAGAAACTGTCGTTAAATTTTTATTTAAAAAGTAACGATAGCATTATTCACTATTTGTTGATTAACGACTAGAATTTTATGGTAAAATAACGAAAATGACCTTATTTTTTATCAAAATTAAAATAATGCAACGTTGGCGTTATTCCTTATTTTTAATGGTAAAAGTGCTTTTTCTTATGTAAAATATCGACGACATTATTCGTTAACATATATAGTGAAATAAGGCTAGCGCTAGATTGCAAGAACGAATTTGTTCAAATCTTTTATCGAAAGCGCTATACGTTAAAGTGTTAAAAATATATCGAATATCGCAATCGTTAAAATATTTTAATGAATTCGTTCTTGTGATCTAGCGCTAGCGTTATTTTGTTATATAATATAATTTTAACGAATAACGACAACGTTTTGTTATTTTAATTTTGATAAAAAATAAGGTCATTTTCGTTATTTTACCCCAAAATTCTAGTGGTTGATCAAAAAATAGCGAATAACGCTAACGTTATTTTTTAAATAAAAATTTAACGACAGTTTCTTAATACGGCCCCTGGAGCCAATCTCTGCCTAATAAACCGTCAGCGTCGAGCGGGAATGAGTCATCGCAAACGTAATATCTGTAATCATTGCCAAAGGTGTTCAATCTACTTTTACCGTACATAGTATGTGAGCCATTGACGATTTGTATAGTCTTTCTTTCAGACTCCGGCTGTCTTATGGGATTGCAGTTATCTAAATCTAATGCAGAGTGTTTTATTATAGAAAGTCCTGTACCAGTATCTACCAAGAATCTGAGAATTCTTCCTCGAGTTCCACTTGTCTTGATCCATAAGTGCCAGTGTTTTCCGTTAGATGGGTATACTGCGTCCCTGTGTTTTTCCAAAAAGATTGAGGATTGTTTTGATCTCGTCACGGGGCTTCTTGCTCTTCTGTCAGATGTTTCGAGGCTGGTTTTGGAAAATTTTCACGTTCTCTATTTTGTTTCTTGAAGCAGCTGTTTTTATCGTACCCATAGAGCCACAGTAAGAGCATGTAGTTTTACTTGATTTATCAAATGTTTTGTTTTCAAAGGCAACCCTTGCTGGTGTCTTATCTCTATGATTAGAACGATCGTACGATGAATTTCGAGAATCGGGCTGATAATTTCTCTCCTGTTTTTTATCTTCTTTATACTTTTCTCTTGACTCATACGAATAGTCTCTAGAATACCGGTTTTTCGAGTGATCGCGCAAATGCCTATCTCTCGAGCAACTTTCCTTTTCTTTAGGTTTTTCTCTATAACGATACTCTTCATAGTCATATGTTTCATCTGTTTTATTTCTAGCTCTCAATTTTTCGTCTTCTACTCTTCTCTTTTCTTTGTACATTGCGTGTTGATAGGCAATGCGGTCAGTGTATGGGACTTCTGTTGCTGTACAGCTAGCCGTAAGCCTTCAGGATATAGTCCACGAATAAATTTTTCTATTGCTTTATCATTTTCATATCGACGATGCATCTCACGATAATTTTCGCCTTCTCCATCTATTGCCGTCCGAATGCGCATATTTATATTATTATATCTGTAAACGTAATTTTTGACCGACTCGCCAGGCTTACGTCGCATCGAGTTTCTTATCTCTGCCAATTAATTGTATTCAAGTTCAAGGCGTCAGAAGTGAGTTTCGAGGCATTCTTTTAATTGTACTGCTGTAGTTACCTGATAGCATTCAGCAACCTGCTGGGTGCGGCCTTTCAATTTTGAAGCGCAAACTTTTCGTATTAAAGATTCTATTGCAGCATCTGAATGTAATTGTCGCGATGCTCTTTTTATTTGGTCCATAAATGCTTGCACATCTATAGACCCATCGTAATCTCTGATTGCAGTTAAAAGCTCTCGAATGTATTGGTGATCTTCAAGCCGCATTTCGGCTTGGACTATTATTCTACGGGGCGGGTTATGTAAGTCTGGCGTTTGATTTAGAAGTGCTGGCGCGCTAGGCTTCGGAGTTTCTTGTATAAAAAGCTCTGTGTTTACCTGTATTTTTGATGTGAGCATTTTCAATTGTTCCATCATCTGTGTTATTTGATCTTTCAATGTTGTATTTTCTTCTTTTTGCTTGTTTATTTCTATTGTCAATTTTTCTGCGTCCACTTCATATTGTACGACGTCATCGAGGTTTTCGGTTTAACGTATTCTATTAGCGAGTCCTGATACTGTTCTTTTAATTGCGTCTATTATAGCTGGTCTAATTCTGTATATTAACTTGTGAATATTCTTGACTCTCCTTATCGGTGCTCCGATAATTACAAAAATTCGCGTTTTTTGTATCTATTTTGCCTATTAAGTGTCGTGATAATATTCAATACCTTTGTCAACTCGCTGTAAAGAAGGGTCGGGATTTTGAAATATTATTTACACAGGTAGATGGACGTGCTGAGTATACGAGGGTATCAGCAATGCCGTCTATGTATACAATAAGATGATAAGTGTGTATATGTGTGTATTGAATGCGCAAAAATACAAGTGTTTTTTTTCTTAAAGTTTACGCAATCGTTTTGCAAATGCACAGTACTAACTGCACTGATACGACTGTCAATGATGGGGCCAATCATCAACAACAATATCGCAATTGTAAAGCTCGATTTACAGTTTTTACTTATGAATAGAGCGATTGACTTTTGTTCTTTTGTAAAATCAATCATAAATTTTACTTAAAAATCATTTACCGTACCTTTCCGTCTTTTTCTGTTCCTCGACAGCAATATACTGGGCCTGGCTGTCTGAATTAACGTTGCACTGCTAGAAAAAAAAGCGACTAGACAGTGTCAAACAGTGCGAGAATTGAGATCAGTCTCGTTGTAAACAGCAAATAGATGAGGTCCAAATTTGAGTAGCTTCTCTGGGAACTGCGAAACTCCTAGACTGTCCCTCGGAGGCAAAGCGAAGTCGATGCTTCTGTCTTTACGTTGAATTCCTAAGAGTATGATCCTGAGATCCAGTGAGTCGCACTCACATGCGTGATTTACTTGTGACTGCAAGTGCGGCTTGATTCTTACTTCCTCGGAAGTTCGCTGCACTCTGGACTTATCTGAGTTTTGAGATGCTCTGAAGTTCGCTGTTGATTCCACCCTGGCTGCCGCAAATTATGTTATCCTTCTGAGATGAGATAAAAATATAATCGAGTTATTTTTCGTGGTAGCGTATGCTCAAACGGTCTTATAAGCACGAAGGGAAAATTATAGGAACAGCTGTTCAAATCACAAATAATCACAAGTATGTTAATGTTACTTTTATTCGATACAGAGTCCCTGAGAACAGAGAGAAGAGCTCCTGAGAGAGTGCTCAATACAAATGTTCAATAACGAATGAATCGATGGTCCCTTTCAGACGCACATATTCATATGATAGCAAAAGTAATAGAAAGTTTATTAGTTCCTTTCCACATTTGGTTATGAGAGTTAATAATTTCTAAAGGAATGACCTAAATACGTCACGATAGGTCACGTAGACCAGGTTTTCCTTTTTTCTGAAAATAGTTGGTTTTACGATCGGATTAACATTTGAAAGTGAAATTTGGGAATTAGTTTTAAGGAGTGTAGGATGAAGTAATGGAGGCTTGTTGTTGCGTAAATATCAATATGCAGACAATGGGTGAAAAAAAAAATACAAAGGCCTTTTTGGGGTTTTTTGGCCTATTTTTGAAAATTTATAGGTCCGCGAGTTTTCAATCGTTTTCGCTGTGCGATGGCTCGTTGGATTTTTCTACTCTCGTACTTTTGAGAAAAAAATAGTTTAAAAACAAACATATATAATATTCATGTATATACAAACTGCCCCTCAAGTTCAATGGACAATGTCGAATCCAACGTTATACTCATCTTTGAAGCATGTGGTCTTCATGTGTTCTAGACATTTTTCAGATTCTTAGGGTACACACCGCCCTTCCGAGAATATATACCCCCCGCCGACGTCGGTCTGTACTGTACAAGAGGCCCACCAAAGCGGCAGTCATGTTTGCGCCCGATCAGAGTTTTCCTTCGGTATCTTCGACCTTCGCCGGCGGCTGAGCCTTATTGACTTAACACTGCAGCCTCTACTACAACTAGTAAAGTACCGAACTCGTCAAAGGAGTCGCCCAAGGAGAGCGAACCTAGAGCAGATCCTCGGTATGGACTCGTCGCCAATCTAACCAGGCAGCGTCTTCGGCTAATTGCGGCGGTCCAGTTTACCTCATGCCGGAGCGCTTCCAACCACTACTCCTCAGAGTCCAACTCATTGCTGGGACGAGGAAGGAAAACTCACGCGTTCGAGAAAAACCTTCCGGGCTTACCGCTCCACCCTGCGTCCCTATGTAACGCCATATAGATCCTTCGTTTCGACACGCTGGCGCGCATCTTCCTATTGAGCTGCTGGTCGCCAGCTGCTCCGGTAGGTGGCCTTCGATTATTTTGAGTCCAGAGACTTTCAATTTATTTGGTTTCGTGGTTTGCTCCGCGGCCAAATTTTAACGCGGCTCGACATCTCGGATTATTTGCGTGGTTGCCTCCACGGTTGGCTCGTCACGTGCAGCCCACTGTATGGGGTTTGTCGTGGTATTCCCCACGGGTTTTGAGACGGGTTAACCTTCCCTGTGTTTTATAGTCCAGGGACTTATTTCGGGCCACGGATGCGTTCCTTCCCGTGTAATCATACGGTCATCGGAGATTTCATCCCTTCGCCAGAGTTCAACTAGGTGAGAGAACTTCCGCAGGAGACTTAGTTCTCCTTCCATGCCTTTCCCTTAGGAACTTGTTTTGAAACGTATTTGCTACTCCTGAGCTTGCATAGAGGTAGTTTTTACGACTATGACTCAGTTTTCCTGGGTCTGAGTCTGAAATAGGTTCTGAGATCTCGTGACCGGGGGAGATGTTCGCTCTGTACGTCTGGTACGGCGAGGTCCTCCTCTTTGTTTTTGGGTTTCCCTGGGCTCGATGAACTTTCTTGCGAAATCACTAAAAGCCTTGAAAACCTCCTTGCTCGATACTAGTATCGATTCCGGGCATGGCCACTGATGATCTTCCCTTTCCATCGCTTCGACTATTAGTCTCCTGTTTACTTCCTCTATCTCACAGCGGAAAAGAATGTGGCTCGATGTTTGCGTCCCTCTGCATTCACACTTCGAGTCCTCGCTCTTTCCTATTCTAGATAGGTGAGACTTAAAGGTCCCGATTCTAGTTAGAAACTGGGTAGTGTAATGATCGGGATCGAGCCATTTCTTCTCCAGCCTGTCTTTGATCGATGGAAGGAATTTATGAGTGAGTCTCCCCTTCGTGCTCAAGTCCCATCGCTCCTGCCAGACCCGATTGATCTCACGATCAATCATTTGTTCGGCTCTTGCAACGCTGACTCTCCCTGCACTGAGGTCCTCGGACTCTATTCGAATATTTGAAAACACTACCGTCCTACCTTTCCTGGCGCAAAACCTGGCGACTTTTCTGTCCAGTTCCAAGTCTATTGGATACGCAGCAGCGAGGAGTTGCATGGCCGCCAGTGAAGTTTTCTTGTAGGCTTTCGTGGTCCATTTCATCGCCTGGTACTGAGCAGAGCTTAGCGCCCTCTTAGTTTTGCAATCCGATCTGGGCCACCATCCCGCTGCTGCATACGTTAATTTTGGCAGGAAGAGACCCTTATAAATTAGTCTCAGCGATTTGAATTTTAGGCCCCATTTTGCTCTCGCAACTTTGCTTATTTCATGGTAGATCCGGCTACAGGCGTTCTTGATGCTTTTTACGTGGTCCAGTACTTTGAAGCCTCGTGTTATCGTCACGCCCAGGTATTTTATCGACTCCTTCATCCTTACGTTTCCAGAGCCGATCTTAATCGTTGGGTGCCTGTTTTGGCTCAGATTACCTTTAAGCATGATTAGTTCGGATTTCTCTTCGGCCAATTTCATCTTGTCCTCAGAGCACCAATTTGTCATAATTTTTATGACTTTCTGTGCCTGAGTTTCAAGATCCTTCCTGCTGCTTGCCTTTATGATCGGCACGACATCGTCAACGTATGCGAGCACGTCGTATCCTGCTTCCCTCAGGGCCTTGAGTGGCTTGTCAAAGATGATTCGCCATCCAACTGGCCCGAAGACCGATCCCTGAGGGCATCCTTTCGTTACTTTCTTTGTGATCTCATCGAAGAGAGCTCTGATGCTCACTTCTCGATCGTCAAAGTAACTCTTGAGCCCATAGATGTTAGCTGGGCCCTCTCGATCTTTGATCTGGGATAGCAGGCTCGGCCACCACAAGGCGTCGAATCCTCCAGAGATGTCTAACGGAATGGCAGCAACGTATTTGAAGTCTGTTCTGACTTCGGCCTCCTCTGTGATTTCTCTCATCTTAGATATCACGTCTTCCGTTCACCGTCCGGCCTGAATCAATACTGATCTGGTGAGGCCCACATATCATTGCTTATGACTTTTGTTATGCGGCCTATCATGAGCCGCTCCAGTGTCTTTCCCATTATAGGTAACAAACAAACTGGACGGTATCACTTGATTACGTGCTCCGGTTTTTCAGGTGATTTGAGCAATGCAACCAAGATTCCACTTTTCCATCTCTTTGGGAACACTCCACAGGTAAGGCAGGCATTGTAGAGTCTTGTTAACTCAGCGTGTAAAGGAGTGGCTTTGACGAACATCTCAGCCTCTATCCTATCTATTCCTGGACTTTTACCCTTCCTGTTCGCTCTCAGAGCTTCAAAGACTTCTTTGAGCATAAACAGAGGTGCGTCATCGGTCGTCGGGACCTCGTGCATGAGTCTTCGGATCTCGGCCTGGGCCTCGGTCTCGGAACTCATATCGTCATCAGCAACTAGAACGTTTAACAAGGCTCTGCTAGTTTCAACCCACTCACTTGTGTTGTTTCCATCTACACTTACCGTACACGCGACTTTCGTAACACTGATTTTTCCGGCGGCTTGCTTATAAGGATAAGACCAGGCATTTTTCTCGCCTTCTTTTGTACAGTATTCTTGCCAGCTTTCTAATTTCGACCTCTTGATCGATTTCGAATAGCTTTGTTCCATCCTCTCGAGCTCTATGATGGCTTTCCTCTGGATCCAGCTGCGTTTTCTGTTAGGCTCATCGCCAACATTACTGAAGACCGCCTCACGTTTCCGCTTGACTGCCTTTCTTTGCTTTGTTAGGGATGACTTCCACCAGGTCTGAGATTTAATAAATCTTTTCCTTGGAATAGACTTTCTCGCTGCTCTTATCAGCGCCTCTTCCAACTTTGAGGTGAAGACCTCTATCTCTGGTTGGTTTGCTAGTGGCAGGTTCGCAAGTCCCACCTGTTCGATCGCACAGATCCTTTCAAATTCCTCCCAGTCTGCCTTCTTTGTGATGAATCTCGGCTTAGAGATTTCCACCTGAGGAGCCGGTAATGAGGACGGATCCAGAGTAATAATTATCGGTCTGTGGTCGCTTGTGGTCCAGTCTACTATGAACCAGTCAGCTAGGAACTCTCTCAGATCATATGTGTACAGAGTAATGTCCACGTCTGATTCTCCTCGCGTGCTCCTGCACGTCTTTAGCTGACCCTTTCTATTAGCCAACCACAGATTCTCTCTAAGAATGAAGCGTTCTACAACTTTGCCTCTACTATCTTGCTGGTCAGTCCATAGTTCCGACTTGGCGTTGGCATCCATCCCTATGAGAATCTTGCGGCCCTCCAGGAATCGTAGAGCCCTTTCGATCTTATCCAAATGTCTCTGAATCCCATGGCTGAATTGACAGTAGAGGCTAACTACGTATATCTCTCCGAAGCGGCCGACAAGCTGTGAGCATGCGCAGTGTGAGTCACAGAGTTCGGTGACTTTGGTGGCGGTCACCTCGTACGGATTGAAGAGCACGGCAGCCATGATCATTTCTCCGTCCTTCGCACCATGGATTACGCCGATGCTACTTCCTAGACCCGTCATTTTTCCCTTCCAGTTGTATGGCTCCTGTACCAGTGCCGCCTGAATACCAAGTCTTCCGTTTGCCATGATGTCACGGAGCTCGTCGTTCACTACTGACTTACGTCCTAGGTTCAACTGAATGATCCTGGGACACAAGTTCCCACTTTCACCTGCCTGGTTACCCGGGCACGATCTTTTCGTGAGAGGATCAGTACTTGCCTGTGACTCCGTTGTTCGAGTCGTTGGGGGTGAAGGCTGAGGGCAGCATACCTCACTTGTGTCTGCTGCTGTCTCATCCCACCTTCGTTTCCTTCCGTGTCGGTCTCCTTTTGGACCCATGATCTATTTCTACGCTTTATGAGTTGATTCTATATGCGGCCCTGCTGCTGATCGGGTTCAGTCCTAATCGATTTGTTTGTTTCACTTTCTTGAACTTGTTTCTTATTTTGCTTTCCTAGCTGTCGTGTTTTGTGCGCTCGTGCGGTTGAGAGTGGAGAGAGAGAGAGAGAGAGAGAGTTTGAGTTTGAGCAGTGTCTAGAGACTTGGTACGATGTGAGCTTGCTTTTTGCGTTACGTTTCTCCATGGCCTTAGTCATGGCTCTATTATTTGCATTGATTATTTATTATATTAATTTGATCTCTTTTGCGGTTTCTTTTGCGGTTTGCTTGATTTGCTCGATTTATTGCTCGATTTATTCTAATTTTTGATTTTGATTATAATTTTTTATTTTTGATTTCTGATTTCGATTTATTTGGTTGGAATTTTGGAACATTCTGCCAACGGGCTCAATCTCTCTTAAAATTAGCGGAGTACTAGGACTCAATCTCACTTAGCTACGATTACTACGAAATATACATCTAGATTATAATTATATTTTTGACTTATACGACTAAACCGAATCAGCAGCTCAACCGCCCTGGCTGGCCTCGTTTTGGATCTTTTATTTACATTGATCATGTTATTTTCGGCGGCTTGTTTATGCTATCAGGCAAGCAGGATCCCTGCTAGTGAATGGAGAGACGACGCAGTCGGGCCCCTTAGGTCAGGGGAGTCGTATGTGCGTGTCGGTTTGAGTTACAAGATGTGTCATTTTTCTACTTCCCCCATTACCCCTTCTCAACGATCTTATTATATTCATCGGAGTTGATTTTATTCGGCGGTTCGGCCTACTTATCCCTCCTCCGTGAACATAAATCTCGTAAGTCCTGGTAATGGGTAACAGTTACGCCAGGTACCTCGGAGTTGATCTTATTCGGCTGTTATGCCTACTTATCCCTCTCCGTGACCATGGGTCTGCAGTAGACGACTTTATTTACTTCTTCCATACCCCATTCCTTGCGTACTTGGGTATCTGGGTGACAGTTTCACTAGGGTCGTTGGAGCCGATAGTATTCTTCCTATCATGCTCCAAGACCGTAGGGCTGCAGTGAACGTTTGGACTGGGCGTTGTATACCACCTCCTCTATCCCCTTCTCTCTCGGATATTGAATGATAGATGACAGTTTCCCGTGTTCATTGAAGTTGATCCTATTCGACTCTTACGCCTACTTATCTCTCCTCCGGGAACAGGGACTGCGGCGGACGACCTGGGACTAGTGTCGAGCAATATTTTGCACAGCGAGCCCCAGCCAGCCTGTGCGGGCCGGCTAGGTTATGATGCGATCGAACAATATTTTTGCATAACGAGCTCCAGCCAGCCCTTTCGGGCCGGCTGAGGTTATCGTGCTTTGCATCAGGCATTGTCTTAAATCCGCTCTCCACTAGAGGAGCTTCGACTCAGCAAATCAGTGTGATAGCCGCTCCACTCAGTTCTCGCTCCTCTGTTTTGAGAGGATTCTCTCTCTCTACCCGGAGTTCCCCATGCACATAGGCCTCCTAGAGGAGCTTCAGCTCAGTTGATCAGCGTGGTAACCGTTCAGACTATGCTTCTGCTCCTCAGTATTGAGAGATTCAGACATTCCCTGGACGCAAGAGGGATTTGGATTTTACACAAAGAGCAATGCCGGCCTGACGAGACTTTCATCCCGCTGGCCGGCATATATCAAAGTGCAAAATAGTCGCGGGCTGACCACTAACCCAGGACACTTGGTCCAGGGAAGTTCCCTCACGTTCCACCTTCAGCCAGAAGCTTCGTCAATGGTCGGCGAAGATAGCCAAAGTGCCTTAAGAGGCGACACGACTCGGAGCGGACGCGACCATTGTGATTTTGTTCGTCAAAAGCCTAAACTCTGGCGAGCATAGGCAATTTCAATTGAGCATTGACTTAACATCCAGCGGGATGGGAAGCCACGCTAATGGACTTGGCAAGACAGAGGCTGAGAGCTCTGCCAGTACCGAAACAGCAACTGGTGAGCGTTTTGTTCGCTTATCAAACCCATTTGAAAACACTATACGCCACGGAACGCAAAGGAACGCGGCGGTCAATGGGTATCGTAAAACCGACCTAGGCCGGTCCTACTCCATCTCCCTGCCGATGTTTCTTCCAAGCGCGTCCCCTTGACAGTGATTTCGCTAGATCCGTCAGATGGCAATGATCTCTGACTTTTCTATCGCCATCTTTGAATGATTTGCGACAAATGTGACAGGTCTTAGCCACGAAGAAACAATATTCCTCGCGAGGTGAGAGTCGCATCTCTACGGCATTCTTGTATCTCTCTTCTAAATCAGCCGATAAAGCCCGAAGTTACTCGACGAACCATTCAGCAGGAGATAAGTCGTCATCTGTCACCTTCCTATAGGTCTTTTAGATGGAGCGGATGTCGTCGAAGCTGCATTTGACGTAAAAACCAATACTTTAGGCCTCGTGCTCTTGAACGATGCGCTCATCTTCTATCGGTTTCAAGACGCTCTCCAAGTCAGCGTAGATGACGAAAGGTACCAATTCACTGCGATCATGATTTTTAAACTGCAAGATCTTATTCTTCTCCGTGGGAAGATTAATTCTGCAGGTGTTCAATTACGAACAATCCTCCTCGTGTGCTTGCAATTTTTCCTCGCTGTGAAAGAAGTGAAGACAACGATTGCAAATGTGACATTGGTGCTGATGGCTAGGCACCTGAGCTCCAATTAATCTGGACATATTCTTGATCCACACGTAATAGAACTTGGGAACATAATCTCCATCATCGTCGTCATCTGGTTGATTCTAAAGGCTCTCATCGATGTAGAAATCTTGAATCAGCAGCAAGTTCACGTGGTCGTCTCTCTTCTGAGAAGTTACGTGACAGGGTGAGACTTCGTATTGACGACCATACTTCTTGAGCATGTAGAGATTGATAGAGATGTTGCTGGTCTTCTCAAACTTGCTGATGTCCTTGGGCTGTACCGGATACTTGAGACCTTTGAATCTAGCATCGTTTGCATGATTTTGATAGTTGTTGACTCGATATGGATTTGCATCTGCTGGAAACAATTCCGAGAGAACTGCCCATTTGAAGCATTAATTGTCGTTGTTCTGTACGTTGACACAGGCTTTCTTGTCATTGATGAATGTTGGAAGTGCGATGTACGAGCTTCCCCTGAGAGGATTCAACTTATTGATGTTGACTGTCAATCCCAAGATGGCTTTGAGAGACCAGCCGGAATCCCTCTCCTGAAATTCCTCCATCTCCTTCAATATGAGCTGTCTGAGGTTCTCTTCAAACCATTGGGTCAGATCAGTGGTCTGATAGATGGCGCCATTCTTCGTGCTAAAGTACTTGACTGCAGTACTTTCTTCGCCGCTTTTCTGTATGATGAACTCTGCTGCTAGGTCAGTGTTCACCTTGACTGCGTTGAACTTAGCGAGAACCAGCTTGATGTGCGTCTCGAATACAGGTCGTGCGGCATTCATGAAGGAGACGATGTCCAAGTGACCGCGATTGATGATGACTCCAGTGCGAATGCGGTTGTTGAATGCCGATTGGATGTCTTGCCAAACGACTCCTCTGTCATCAGGCTGCTGCTGCAATGCCCCACCAAATCTCAGGAAGCCATTGAGTTTGTTTTAGATGAAGAGGAAATTGCTCATGTAGCTCTGACATCTCTGCCTTTCAGATCTGTTCAAGTCTGCTTTAATCATGAAGAGACGTAGTGCTTTGATAGCCTCCTTCAGGATATCAAGCCATCTTGTATAGTCTGCAGCCTCGGCATCTTTTGCCTCCGCTGCCTTCCAGAGCGGCTTCACCGTCTCCGAGTAGTAGTTTACAGATGACATCTTGCTGCTGCTTGCTGTTGAAATGATCTGAAACGAATGAGCTCTCTGCCGCTCCTGCTCGGCCTTTTAACCTCAAAATCAGCGGTGGTGGCGCTGCAAACAGCGGCGACGGCGCTGTAGGCAGAATTGAGAGGTTGAGTCTGCGCAATGAGCAAGCGGCCACGGCGCTGCAGACAGGAGTGGGGCGACTGCGCAATGGTGGTGACTTGGTTATAAAAGACAGCTCGAGCTGGGAGCTCGAGCTGTTGCAGCTCAGCACTCCTCTCGACACCAACAGCTCTCTCCTGCACCAATGCTCGAAGACAACGATTTCCTCGACAACACTGCTGCTGCACGAGTTCCTCGACAGCGCTCTCAGGACGACGACTTCCTTAGCTGCAGGACGTAGTGAATCTTCTCTGAGGTGCTGCTGCTTGCTGGAAGGAAGGAACTGAAATAAATGAGCTCTCTGGCGCTCCTGCTCGGCCTTTTATCCTCAAAATTAGCGGTGGTGGCGCTGCAGATAGGAGGTGGAGCCTATGTGTATAAAAAACCACTTAATCGGCCAGAACCTCACAGTCACAGCCGTGACTGAGCAGAATTCGCCTCGTCTTCTCTTCATTCTCAAGCAGCAGCAGCAAAGATGCAGTACATCGTTGACATGCAGGGATTTCAAGCTCCTGGGGGTGAATTCATCTTCAAGGAGTTTGATATTATCCCACTTCAAAGCAATGCTCTCCCCAAGGTCTACTGCTTCGCACCACCTAAGCCACTCGATGCTTTACCAGTTTTCTTTCAAAATGCATTGAAAATTGAATGCTCAAAATGGATTGAAACGAAGATCACGGTACTTGAACAAAATCAATACCTATCTGTCTATATGAGAAATATTAATAATGAATAAAACATTACTGTAGGAATCTCTTGACAATCGGGAAACATCCCATACACTGAGCTGACTATGGAACTACAAATCAATTTGCAGTTTTGCGACAAGGTGTATGTCAAGGGTGCACAGAAAGTCAAATGGTTGAGCCAGCACCTCCGTGGAGTATATGTAATCAAAATTACAAGCAAGCTCGATTAATTTACTAATTTTAAATATCATCTCTCTCTCTCTCTCTCTCTCTCTCTCTCTCTCTCTCTCTCTCTCTCTCTCTCTCTCTCTTTCTTATATAGACTCATTCTTGACTTGGAAAGTGAAATGGGCTGCCCATCCCTCAGCAGTTTACCTGAAGATGATTTTATCTGCACATACTACAGCAAGTGTAAATATGGCTCTCTACCGGTGTGTGCTGTGCAGAATGTAAAAAACTCTTGGCGTGGATGCTGGAAACAGAGGAAATGAGGGAGCGGACCGAGAAGTTGAGCCGCTGTCAGTGCGACTGCCCCCATCACTACAAGCACAAGCTGGACATTGATGTCTCTCATTCCATGGAGGTGAATGAAGCTGACACTACCAAGGAAGAAGATTGAATGTTTCATCATTATTAGTTTTAAGGTTGTAAATATGTAAATATGTAAAATAAAATCTCTTTTTCTATATTAAAACAAAAAAATAATCAATGAAGGGGCAAGTTTATGGATGTGCCTCACAGATGGCAGCGGGGTTGGGGCTGCCATCATTAAAAATAAAAAATTTTTTTTCAACTTCAAATTTACGCGCTCAAAATCAAACATAAACTTTTCAAAAACGATTTTAAAAGTTCGCGTGAAATATAAAAAAAAATTTCAATTTTCAAATTCAAATTTACGCGCTCAAAATCAAACATAAATTTTAAAAAACGAATTTAAATGTTCGCGCGAAATATCAAAAAAAATTTCAATTTTCAAATTTTAAATTTACCGCTTAAATCAAACATAATTTTAAAAACTAATTTCAAAACTCCCGCATAAAACCGAACATAATTTTCAAAAACTAATTTCAAATTTCGCGCCTATAAGGAAACATAATTTTCAAAAACTAATTTCAAATCTCCCGCATAAAACCAAACAAAATTTTCAAAAACTAATTTCAAATTTCTAGCCTATAACGAAACATAATTTTCAAAAACTAATTTCAAATCTCCCGCATAAAACCAAACATAATTTTCAAAAACTAA